>LGRX02013026.1:0-20835 GCA_001247695.2 Cymbomonas tetramitiformis | reverse complement strand
TGCTGCTGCTGCTGCTGCTGATTGACTAAGGTAAGGTAAGGTAAAGTAATTTACTTGATGCCAAGACGATAAAGGTCAGAGGTCTAGGCGCTGTCGATCACAAATATGCGATCTCCACTAGGCGTCGATCTTTTTGGACAACACGATTAATTACCATGCGATGTTAACATGAATATCGCCATTACATCATATGGCCGCAGGATCATGTGCACGACAGTGCTTTGCTTTTTGCTTCCCAACATGCCATGCCATAACGCGTGGGTGGCGTCGTGGTACATACACGCGACTGTTGTCAGTGGCATGATGTGAAAGCAGATAATATATACTATATATATGCTTGCACTGGAAAATGTGAGGCAGTGAGATAGGGTTTCTCGGTTCGGCTAAAGTCAGATTAAACTGGGAGATAAACGGGTTTAAGCTGGCGGACGGACCGTGACACACGAGCGGAACGCAAACAGCAGGCACTGCAAGTGACATCCGAGCAGGCGAGGGGTGACACAGGGCACCACAGACCTCCCCCCTTATGGGGGGTGAAAGTCAGTGCTCCCATGACACCACCTCACCCCGAAGGTGGGAGGTGCACTGCAGGGCCAGCCGGTACTCCCGGGCAGGCGGCTAGGAGAAATGTAATGTCCACTAGCTACTTGCTAACTCGCGATGTGCCAATTGAGAATTGAGGGTCTCAATCTAGGGTTTGGAGCTGAGTGCCAATCACAATGCCAGCTCCTGGAACGTGCGGCACCCAAACGGGCGAAGAGCGGAGAGCTGGCCAGTCGGTTTCCTCGTCCTGGAAGGCCAGGGAGGCACCAACAGGCTCATCCGGAAGCGGGGGGGCAAGGTCCTCAGCCGCAGGCACCACCAGAGCATCGCCACCGAAGCGTCGGTGTCAATCGTGTCACCACCACCAGGTGCGGGCGGCGAGAGCCGCGCGGACTGGAAGGCTGCGTCAACAGCGGGCACAGTCGGCGGGGCAGGCGCGGTGCCTGCAGGCAGCGGGTCGAGCGGCGGGCGAGGCGGAACCGGCTTGGACGTGACCAAATGCTTGTTGTTGGCGAAGGCCTCGATGCACACGAAGGGACAAGCACCACGAGTGTCGGGATGAGCATCTGTGACACCCCCCACGCGGAAACAGACAGCACACGGATAACCAGTACCACTTAAGGTACAAGGCGGTGGGGGTGTCGGCCACCCACTTCCCATCAAGTGGCGTGTCGGACTGCTTCTTCGCGCAGAGTGCCATGGCCGTAGGACGGCCGGGAGGGTCAGGGGTCTGGGGCTTCTGGGTGGCGGTCTTAAGGCGGTGCCCAGAACCCTCGGACCGAGTGTCGGGGCTCGGCGGGGACGAAAGTGTGGCTAGGGGGCTTTCGTCCCTGAATGCGAGGCGGATGCGGAGTGCGAGGCGGTCAAAGGTGAAAGGATGACCTGAACGCAGCTCGCGGAGCACCACCAGGTACAGTGGGGCGACGTAGGGACTCTTCTTGGCGGACTCGGACAGGATGTGCCAGAGGTCAACGACGCGGTCGGAGTCGGAGTACGCCGGCTTGATCTTGCGGTGACGCTCACAAAGGCGTCGAATCGTAGCCAGCTGTGGAGCTGGGTCTACGGTCTCAGAGAGGACGATGGCCCTCATCTGGGTCCAGTAACGCATCCCATCGGCGTCGGGCACGCCCTCGACCTCGTAGCGGAGTCGCAGGAGTGCGTAGCGGCCGTCAGCGGGATGGGTACGCGCACACTCGTGGTAAACGGATAACGCGTTACCACGAAGGGGGTGAGGCAGGAGGCAGAACAGGATCTCGTTCACAGTGGAGTGGTAGCACTCGTGGTCGTGCTCCAGGTCAAGCAACTTGGCCGACTCCGTGTACGAGATGGGGAACATGACGTGAGTGGCTACTGCCCGACGGAGCCAGTCCAGCGGTGAAGGCAGCGAAGTCAGTGTCGGCGGTGTCGTTGTCAAGGGTGTAGCCAGCGGGAAGTTTGAAACCAGTGGACTTGAGGAAGTTCACGAGGCCACTCCCATACGTAAAAGCGTAAGAAAGTTGATCCCGAAATTCCTCCTCGCGACCCTCCTCCACGAGCGTAGTAACCAAAACGTCGGGGTCATTGAAGAAATCAAAAGCTGTTGGAGCCTCAATCGTTGATGTCGGTTTTGCACGTAAGGACGAAGTCCCCACGATGCGGCGGGGTCGAGCACTCGAAGATGGTGTGGAGTGCGAAGCCGTCGGTGATGGGGATGGAGACGCACCAGTGCGTGTACGTGCTGCACGAAGCGCGGAACCAACTGTCTCACGTCGAGCGGAAGCCATGTCGGGTAAAAAGTAATGTCGGTCCAGTTGAGTGGTAACGCACAAAAAAGTGCGTAAAATGTCGGTACTAAGAGAAATGTCGGTACTAAGAATATGTCGGTACTAGGGGTGACCTCTGCGAAGGCAAGGAGGTTGATTGTCGGAAGTAAAGTGTCGATACTAAGAAGTGTCGGTACTAAAAAAGTGTCGGATAGAATCGCAGGGCGCGAAGCGGACGGAGAACGTAAGAAACAACACCTCTGAACGTAAGAAACAACACCTCTGAACGCAGTGGAAGCGTGGTGGGCCCATAACCTGATGTGAAAGCAGATAATATATACTATATATATGCTTGCACTGGAAAATGATAGGCAGTGAGATAGGGTTTCTCGGTTCGGCTAAAGTCAGATTAAACTGGGAGATAAACGGGTTTAAGCTGGCGGACGGACCGTGACACACGAGCGGAGCAAACAACAGACACTGCGAGAACAGGTGTTCCGCTCGGTGAAAACAAACTGGCTAAGCTCCCATAAACAGTCCGGCCGAGTGCTTTTATCATGCATCTCGGAAACCCGGATAATACGAAGTGATGACTGACAGTACAGTACTACTGTACTGTCATCCTAGCTACTAGCGGAGTCACGGTTCCGATCAGAGACGGGTCAGGCTAGGGGCTATCAGAGCCCATAATAATAACCCTGAACCTAAAGTCCAGCACACCACCCGGAGCTGTGACCGTAGCCAATAGGGCTAGGCAAGCGGAGCTAACTAAACAGATAACAAACAGCACTTCACTGGAAACAGATATACTTCTAGCTGGGTGCCCGGGGACTTGTCCCGGCACAACCCACCACTGCGGCTAAGGCTAATCACACCTCCAGGATTTGAAATAAGCAGACTCTAGCCACTGTAAAGCCGGTCGGCATAGCCGAGTTCAGCTGACGGATTCCAAGGCAGGAAAACATCCGAAGTAAGTTGAGACGAGACACCATAAATGTTGACACCACCAGACCCAAGTGGGTCAGGCGGATCCCAGAGTGGAGTGGCAAAATCATCAGATTGCAGAGCCGCTGAGGTCGATTGAGAAAAGAACTGTGCCACATCCCGCGGCGGCAATGACGAACCAGCAGTAACCACAGGCGGGCGAAGAGAATCCAGCAATGCATCACCGGGATGAAATGTACCGTAGCCGTAGGTGGCTCCGGGCTCAACCAGGCCCCTGACACCACCGCCGACCACGAGGGTCGGCATCGCCGTAGCACTGAACAGAAACGTAGCCACCATGAAAAGAGTGAGTGCAAATTCACCAAAGCCAAATGGCCTGGAGCCTCTGGGGACTCCGAACCGCCGAAATGCTGCAGCCGTCGGCGGTGCACCCCCCTCAATTTCAGTCAGGCAGACACCAGGAGGGTAGTTAGAGCCCTCCCCATCATCATCGGAATCACACACCCCAACAGGGTCAGGGTCAATGTCAAACCAGTCAGGGTGGACAGTGTTGAATGTTTTGAATGAACTGCCAGCAGGAGCCATCGGGCCGAGAGCCAGAGAGGCAGACGGCGGCACAAAGGCGGCACGGTTGACTTCACGCAAGTCAACCGGCTCATCATGCACAGGCGCAGAGGCCTTCGGCAGCAGCTGCTTGGCAGTGGTCGGCTCAGCGACACCACCAGCAAGCGGACCGCTGACCGCAGCAAATGCAACACGGCCAATGGAAAGATGCTCAGCAGGTGCAGACTCAGCAGAGGCAGCAGCATCCTTGAACTGCTGCAGAGCCGTAGGCTCTGGAGCAAAGGAATGCGCAGACAGTTCACAGATTTCAGGTTGCCCCACGAGAGCACACAAGTGCTCCATGGACCCCTCATCCCCAGCGTCATAGTACCGCTGAAAACGAAGGGCAAGCACGTCGGAGTCATAAGACTCGACGGCTTGGCAGTAGGATGCCGAGATGGACAATGGGTGAGTGTCCTTGTGAGGACACTCACTCAGCCAATGCTTCGACCCAACGGCGCGGCACTTCTCGTGCCTGCACGCTGGGACAAAGGTGCCAGACCGCTTGTCAAAAGCCACCTCCGGAGAGGCGGAGTGAGCAAGCGGTTGCACTCCAGGTCGGTGGAAGTTGCGCGGAGTGTGCTTCCCAGGAGGCGGCTTGGAGACACCCCTCTTAAGGGAATCCACATCCCGCTGCAACTTGACCAACTGAGCACTGAGCCGATCAATGGCCGAAGCCAGGCCAGTGTCAGTGGCGCAAGATGCTACAGAGATGGGGCGCCCCGCAGTGCGTTTGCCCGAGAGCCGCCCGCAGCGGTACTGCTCGCGCACGCGCGCCTGCAGGGTGAACAGACTCACAGCCGCACGCTGGTCAGCTCGAGCAAACGAGTCAACCAGCGTGGCGTAAGCCGGTCCAGACAGGGCAGAGAGGAATTGCCTTTTAACAGCGTCTTCGGGCAGCGTCGTCAAACGCTGTGCATCCCGAAGGCAGCTGTTGAAGAGGCGAATCCCCGCATCAGGGTCACACTCGTCAGAAATCCTCACTTCAAGCAGCTCAGTCAGAGCGTCGAACGGAGTCGACGCGTCAGCAAGCATACGCACCACCTCCAGGGTGGCGCGTTTGCCATCAGCAGGAACATCCGCACCAGAAGCCTCCACCCAATTACGGGCAGGAGACCCTGACGCAGTCAGCAGCAGCAGCACAGAGTACAACAGTTCATTGGCAGCAGGCAGAACAGGGGTGTCAGCAGCAGTCAGATCAAACAGGGGTGCGAATGCCGTCGACTGCAGCGTGAAAAGTTGCTGAAGCTCGGATACCAATTGAGAAAAAATGTCCGAAGCCGATGTTTCGTCCCCACGGAATTTCGCGATCTTGTCGCCCAGTACTTTCGTCGCTGCTGTTTTTGAACTCTGAACGTCAAAAGAATCTCTGCGCAGCCGATGCACGAGAGTGGCTGCCGCAGTCGAGGCCTCCGACGCAGCCGAATCCAAGTGCGGAGTAGTGGGCGTGGCTGCGTGCAACGCTCCAACATCATAAAAAATTGTTGCTAATTTACGCGCCCTAGCGCGTGTACGTGGTTTCTGCGGTGTATCCATTCTCAAAATGACGGTGAGATGGGAAGCGTGGGCTAGTGTGGCGGCAATAGAGTAACTAGAAGATGCAGCGGCCAATTCCTGCAGAAGTCTCAGCAATAAAAACAACGTCAAACAGGTCATGAGCCAATTGGCTAAAAGTGGTTGCGACCCACAATACGCGGAATGCCCTCTCCACCGGCCAGGTGAAACGTAAAAAGAAGCCATAGCGAGCGACGATACTGCTGCCGAAAAATGTCTCAAACTGATCTCCACATCAAGAAGAGGCCATACCGCGAAAAGTAAACTACTGCCTAAGGGGGCGCCCACCCCATCTCTGTGTCAAAACTTAGCCAAACATGGCAACAGCTAGGCGCTGCGCCATCAGAATTACCGGGAAAGTGGTGACGCGCATAACCTGCGAGAACAGGTGTTCCGCTCGGTGAAAACAAACTGGCTAAGCTCCCATAAACAGTCCGGCCGAGTGCTTTTATCATGCATCTCGGAAACCCGGATAATACGAAGTGATGACTGACAGTACAGTACTACTGTACTGTCATCCTAGCTACTAGCGGAGTCACGGTTCCGATCAGAGACGGGTCAGGCTAGGGGCTATCAGAGCCCATAATAATAACCCTGAACCTAAAGTCCAGCAAACACTGCAAGTGACACGGTCCGAGCAGGCGAGGGGTGACACAGGGCACCACAGACCTCCCCCCTTATGGGGGGTGAAAGTCAGTGCTCCCATGATGGCACTGTCATCGTTAGCGTCTGGCGATCGTGAGATGGAACATTCGACTGTATCGCCCGTTGGGATTCGAGCTTTGCTGCTGCTCGTGCTGCTGCTGCTGCTGATTGACTAAGTAAGGTAAGGTAATTTACTTGATGCCAAGACGATAAACAGGTCAGAGGTAGGTAAGGTAAGGCAATTTACTTCTTGCCAAGACCGCGATAAAGGTCAGAGGTAAGTAATTTACTTGATGCCAAGACGATAAAGGTCAGAGGTATTTACTTCTTGCCAAGACGATAAAGGTTAGAGGTAGGTAAGTAAGGTAATTTACTTCATCCCAAGACGATAAAGGTCAGAGGTAGGTAAGGTAAAGTAATTCACATCATGCTGTGCCAAGACGATAAAGGTCAGAGGTCTATTTACACCGGAAGCGGTACATGTTTTTTGAAACGACTGTTCAAAACTCGTGCTTGCACCACACCAGACCGTCAGAGACCAGGTATTGCCGTATTTAAATATACCACACCTGGGATGTCAATCATGCATGCATCGTTCATGTTACACTCATACACTGTAAAATTTTAATTTCATGATCTGCTAACATGGGTACATCTTGCCCAGGAAGAATGCATTTCTATAATTACCAATAACAACCGTCAGAGACCAGACGACGCGACGCGACGAGAGCATCATCATCACATCAGCATTGTGACACAGCAGCAGCACCACAGCAGAGCATGCGTGAGACGAGAGCGAGAGGCATAGGCAGAGCGAGAGCTTGCTGATGACGAGAGCAAGAGGCATAGGCATAGGCGTGTCACTGTAACAGTAAGGCTAGAGCTCTATCCAATCCGATTGCGATAGGCAGAACATTATGATTATCGATGAATGAACATGCTTTTACGTGTCAAAAGGAAGCACAATCTGAACCGATAGGATCCAATCCATTCAATGATAAATCGAATCTCACGGCTCCGAGCATAGGACCATTTTTCTGCAGTCGACTTACTGCGGTTTATACAGTACAGCACTGGGTTACTCCAACGCAAGGGGTGCGGGTGTCACAGGCCTGTAGGGCTCTGTCAGCTAACGGTCGAGGGCTATAATTTATTTTTCGACAGATGAACAGAGGTTAGGTGGACACACCGACATCGGCACGATTAAGATAAGACAAGGTGGGCGTTTGTATTCCGACGCGTGTGAGAGATGTTTGTTTGCTCCTCGAGCAAAGTGGGTATTCTTACCAAGTTGTCGTCGGTTCCTCTGTATATTAATTGAGAGCGTACGTTCCCTTCAAAGGTGTGGCGACAGCCTGGAACGACGGCATGGTCGCCATATCTGAGATAACTGATGAGGTTGTGGTGACGCTTGATGGGAAAGGTCGCCTAGTCGCACCCGATAAACCGTTTGCAGGCACTATCCCAAGTGATATTAAAAAGCGTGACACTATCCCACGTGATATTAAAAAGCGTGATAAAGTACCGACGGTTGATAGGGCTTCTCCAGCACCGAAGCAGTTTGAGGTCATTCATGGAACAGTCGTTGCCAAAAACTTTGATGCTGTCGATGATGACATCAAGGCGCAGGTCGAACGAGAACTTGGAAACGAGGCATTTCGCGACCAGGTGAGGCTAGCGACTGTTGACACGATCGCTGAAGTACGCGACGATAAGAGTAAGGTGGTACTGCAAAAACGAGTTTATTTGGGTTCAGGGTTTATTGAGGATCAATTGCTCGAAGATCACTGCAACGGCCCCAAGATGTTTTCTACAGATCCTTGCAGACAAGTGCCAGTCCTAGATATATGTAAGGCTATGATATATGCTGATTAAGTTGCTACTCCCGATAACATCGAAACTAGTACACGTGGAACTTGCGTCGCATAGCCAGGATTGTATCGAGTGGGGTCGAATTCGCAAGGCTCACAAGTGTGTATTTGTGAGTTTTTTTTTCTCTATCACTAGCGCATCACCTCTGAGCAGAGATCATATGAGGAAGGATGAAAGTCAGTTCGCTCCGGGACCCGGGCAACCTCCCAGGATTATGATACCGCGACAGTTCACTATTCGACGGCACTCGAAGCTTTGGTAAGTAACGAAACCCGCAGTCCTTGCTTGTCCTCCGTTAAACTTGCCCAGTCACCGAATCTGATTGCGCACGATTGCTGAGCTTGTAGAATAAACAAGGCGATGACGCCAGCCAAAAGTTGAAGGTGCAGCTGCTCACAAACAGGGCGCAGGTAACGCCAAAGTCGCCATCTTCCCTCCTTTCGGAACGGGGCGCATCAGATATCCTTCACATCTCTCACGGTTTATACCTATCAGCTGCTCGCTTCTTGAGCGAGGGCTCATTCTCGAAGCACCGCTGAATGTCGCCGGAAGTCACTCTCTGCAGCTCACTGCTCCGCTCAGAACTGAGAATGCATGAGACACTCGCCGCACGCTCTGGGCCACACGACCTTACAGTCGCCGTATTGGTCTGTGGGGTGGCACAAGAAGTCGCAAATTCACATCTTCGGGCTTCTGCTCAGGCGCTGCTGAAGTGCGAGGAGTTCGGTCTGGCCAAGGAGGATTGTGCTGCCGCGCTGCAAATTGATTCGGATCATCTGAAGGTAAGGCCAAACATCAGGACGCACAGCTTTCCAGCGGGGTCCTGTGCGAAATTCCGGAGGCCGTGCAGCGTTTTCGCTATTTTCGTCCCCACGGCAGGTTCCTGACACTCTCTCGCGCGCGATGACAGGCCCTGTACCGCGGCGGCCTGGCCTGCTTCAAGCTGGAGGAGTACGCACAAGGCGCACAATGGCTTCAGAGTGCCTCGCTTCTGGCGCCCTCGGTGAGCTCTGCTGCTGCTGCTCTACGAGGGTGGCTACAGCTGCGCCCCCCATACACGTCACCCATCAGAACCCGCCACGTGTGGTCTCCTCCAGCGCCCGGCTGCTGCTCTGTGAGAAGAGATTAAGCTCCAGCCTTGACTCCCCCCCTCCAGCTCCTTTTGCTTCAACAAGGGCTGTGCGCCGGTCGACGCTCCGCCTGTGAGTATTGCTGTCAGCATGTCCGCCGTTCTGCCGGTCGACGCTCCGCCTGTGAGTATTGCTGTCAGCATGTCCAACGTTCTGCCGGTGACGCTCCGCCTGTGAGTATTGCTGTCCAGCATGTCCACCGTTCTGCCGGTCGACGCTGCGCCTGTGGTATTGCCCGTCACATCTCCCACCGTTCTGCCGATCGCTCCGCCTGTGAGTATTGCTGTCAGCATCTCCACCGTTCTGCCGGTCGACGCTCCGCCTGTGAGTATTGCTGTCAGCATCTCCACCGTTCTGCCGGTCGACGCTCCGCCTGTGAGTATTGCTGTCAGCATGTCCACCGTTCTGCCGGGCGTAAGGCACCGCACTGTTGCATCCTGGGAACTGGTCCCTCGTCACAGTGCGACAGCGAACGTTGCACGACACCTTCGCCAAGCCGAGTAGTTGCCTCCCCCGCGAATCCTGAATCACGACACTGACGGGTCGCTCCTGCGTCAGGCTGCCTGCTTGCTCAACGTCATCCTTCACGTGGGCGCGACGTTTGTCCGTTTACCGATGCACCTTGTTCCGCCGAGGCTCACCTTAAGGTGGTCAGGGAGAACAGGACCCTGACGTCGCTGCTTTGCTCCGGCGGAGCCGCCAGCAGCTGGCTCAAGCCGGCTCTCAGGAGGACCTGCTGCGGGAAGCCAACGCGGCCCGCGACGAGCACGGTGCGGCGCGGTGCACGGTGCAGCAGCGCACCGGCTTCCGCTCCTCCTCATGACTTGCTGTAGGTGCGAGCTAGACGCGAGACCGGCAGAGCCGGCAGCGCAGCGCAGCGAAACAGGCAGAGCCGGCAGCGCAGCGCAGCGAAACAGGCAGAGCCGGCAGCGCAGCGCAGCGAAACAGGCAGAGCCGGCAGCGCAGCGTAGCGAAACAAGAGTGGGGAGGGGGAGGTGCTTCAGGGTTGGCAGCTCGATGCGGTCCGGCTGGTTGTGTCACGTCACCTTCAACCCTCTTGATTGTCGAGGAGCTGGTGTGTCCCTGCCCGGCGCTATTTCGTGGCACGGGCAAGAGGCTCCGGCCGGAGAGCCGTGCCCTGCTTCCCTCTTCACAGCTCGGACGCGGCGGAGTGCTTGGATGCTAGCGGACTGATGTAGGCCTGTGGTTGTCAGCCTCGTCAGGGCACTGGGGGCTCAAGCATATCCTTGCACGGCGTCCTTGCGCGGCGGAGAGACAGAACATGCAGAGAGGATGTGATACATGTAATAGAACATGCACGGATGCGATACACGTAGTCCGCCTGCTGCAAGGCTCGCTGTGGTGCTGCGGAGGGTAGGTCATAACCTGATGCATGTGCTGGGTGGCGTTGTGCGGCGCGCTTGCATGCGCTTGCATGTGTCAAGGGTCTGCCGCATGCGCTGGTGTCCACAGCTCTAGGGTTAAGTCGAGCACCTAGGTGTTTTGACGCAGGTGCGCCTGCTCATCGATGAGGACGAAGAGGAGGAATTGGTGGATGTGCCCAATGTGCTGCGGCAGCTCTCCCGGTTTGCCTTCCACCCGGAATTTGCTTTTCTTAGTTTGCGTGTCAACCTGGGTCCTCCCTCCGTCATGTCCGGCGCCCTGTCATGAGCACGGTGTCGCCACGGCGTCCCTTTTTGCACCGGAAGCTCCTGCTCGGTAAGCAAATGCTGCAGGTTCTCAGGATCGTTAGAGATGCCCAACTTAAAATGGTCCGTTCATTTTTGCCAGTGGCAATTTTCCGAATCCGACAGTCCATGTACGATTCCAGAGATCAAAATACGATACATTCCTTCGTCGCTCCCCAGGAATCTCTTCGGACCTCCCGATGTTCCCGATCTAAAAACCTTGGACGGCTCAACTTTAGTTGGGCACCCCTAAGGATCGTACCACAGACTTTAGAATGGATGTAGGGCTTGTGGCCGCCACCAGGCAGATGATGGGGGTGGAGGAGAGGGTCAGGAGCCGTCCTGCAGCATTTTTCAATGACGGCGCCTCTCGATGGCTGGTCGCAGGGTGCTCCGGGAAGAGGAGAAGAATCGAAGATTCTTTGCACTCTGCGACGGACCGCTGGCAGTGCGCGCTCTTCGGCCACCTCGCACCGAGTCTCCTTCGTTGTGGCATGCAATGCATTTCAAACACGTCCTCTAGAGCGGCCCGTGCTGCGCTGAGTGGGACCTGGGGGCTCCTCTAGAGCGGCCCGTGCTGCGCTGAGTGGGACCTGGGCGCTCCTCTAGAGCGGCCCGTGCTGCGCTGAGTGGGACCTGGGTTAAATTCTAGAGCGGCCCGTGCTGCGCTGGAGTGGGACCTGGGCGCTCCCTCTAGAGCGGCCCCAGGCTGCGCTGAGTGGGACCTGGGGCTCCTCTAGAGCGGCCCGTGCTGCGCTGAGTGGGACCTGGGCGCTCCTCTAGAGCGGCCCGTGCTGCGCTGAGTGGGACCCGGGCGCTCCTCTAGAGCGGCCCGTGCTGCGCTGAGTGGGACCTGGGCGCTCCTCTAGAGCGGCCCGTGCTGCGCTGAGTGGGACCTGGGCGCTCCTCTAGAGCGGCCCGTGCTGCGCTGAGTGGGACCTGGGGGCTCCTCTAGAGCGGCCCGTGCTGCGCTGAGTGGGACCTGGGCGCTCCTCTAGAGCGGCCCGTGCTGCGCTGAGTGGGACCTGGGCGCTCCTCTAGAGCGGCCCGTGCTGCGCTGAGTGGGACCCGGGCGCTCCTCTAGAGCGGCCCGTGCTGCGCTGAGTGGGACCTGGGCGCTCCTCTAGAGCGGCCCGTGCTGCGCTGAGTGGGACCTGGGCGCTCCTCTAGAGCGGCCCGTGCTGCGCTGAGTGGGACCTGGGGGCTCCTCTAGAGCGGCCCGTGCTGCGCTGAGTGGGACCTGGGCGCTCCTCTAGAGCGGCCCGTGCTGCGCTGAGTGGGACCTGGGCGCTCCTCTTAGAGCATGCGTGCAGCATGTGCAAGCGCCGGTGGACACGCGGTTTGGATTGGGTGAGCAGGTGTCCCTATTCTTGGATGACGACCATGTGGCTGATGCGAAAGCAGCGCTGCAGGTGCTTGCTTCACTTCTGCTCTTGAGCCGTTTGTGTTTGTCGGAATCTGTGGTGCTTCTGGTGTGGTCTTCTCAGCTTGTGTGGCGCCGTCTTCTCAGCTTGTGTGGCGCCGTCTTCTCAGCTTGTGTGGCGCCGTCTTCTCAGCTTGTGTGGGGCCGTCTTCTCAGCTAGTGTGAGGCTTCCCAGCCGCTCTCCATATATGCGCTCGCAGGTTGGTCGATTGTCACATGAGGCTGACGCCCGATGGCTGATGGCGCCCACTGCAGGCCGCGGGCACGTCTCCTGATGGAGCGATCGATTGGCCGTTGGATCTCGTGCTACGGCTTGCCGACATTGGTCTTGCAGACAACGTTCAGGAGCAGGCACGGGCACCGCTGCCCAGCTGTGCAGTGAAACACCAAGCCCTGCTGCCCAATCCCCTATCGCCGCCTGGCAAACAATGCAAATACCTGTTCCAAGTGAGCGATGGATGCCTGATGAGTCACAGTGCTAATGCGGGGCGCTGCGCTGGACGCAGGCGTCGCCACCCAGCTGCGCAGCTTCGGGCGCGAGCAAGCGGAGACCTGCTTCTCACGCGTGCTGCATTCCGAGCTGAACGAATGGCGAGACCGGGCGCTGACAGCTTCCTATGTCCGGGTGACGTGGCAGGTTGCGGTGGCGGCATGCGAGCTGTTAGAGTACGGCTCGAGGGATGTCGGGATGCGCACCGGCGCCTATTGCGACACAGACCTCAGCGGCCAGTCCTCTGTTCTCTCGGTGAGGACTCGCGCGGCCCAAGCCTGCACGCCATGGCTCCACGTGTCATGCCATGCCATGCGCGACTGATGGCCCTCATGCCACATTCGCCATCTGCCACGCCCGATTGTGGCACGCCACCGTCTGCCCTGTGAAACTGCTTTCGGTTGCCGTTACAAATGAGGGTCCGACCAGTGCGCGCTCCGCACCGGCTTGCTGGTGTGCTCGACCCTGCTGGCCCTCTGGCCTTCACATCGCTGATGACAATTCTGACGTGGCTGCTTGGCTGGGGCACAGCAAGTGGGGTTGCTTTTCGGCAGCCGCTCGTATACAGAATTTCTCCCGGTGGCCGCCGCAAGCGCCGTGGCCACCGCGCTCGGGAACTACGGTCAGGTGAGTTGGGAAGAGCTCGCGGTGCACCCTTCCACTGGCGCTGCACCTGCAACCATCCATCAAAATTGAATACCGATCCTCACTATAGTCCACTGTGCAATAAGTCATCTGCCACACGTCACGTCTCAGACATCATATGCATCTGTCATAAATCACCTGCCACACGTCACGTCTCAGACGTCATATTCATCTGTCAGAAGTCATCTGCCACACGCCACGTCTCAGACGTCATATTCATCTGTCAGAGGTCATCTGCCACACGTCACGTCTCAGACGTCATATTCATCTGTCAGAAGTCATCTGCCACACGCCACGTCTCGGATGTCAGATTCATCTGTCAAGTCATCTGCCGCACGCCACGCCTCGGACGTCAGATTCATCTGTCAAGTCATCTGCCACACGCCACGTCTCAGACGTCATATTCATCTGTCAGAAGTCATCTGCCACACGTCACGTCTCAGACGTCAGATTCATCCGTCAGAAGTCATCTGCCACACATCACGTCTCAGACGTCATATTCATCTGCCAGAAGTCATCTGCCACACGTCACGTCTCGGATGTCAGATTCATCTGTCATAAGTGATCTGCCATCGAGAGCTCTGGAGCCGGGCTGCAATGCGGCTCTCCGGAGCCAGCTTAGCCAGTCGCCAGCTCCTGTTTGAGAGCTCTGGGCAGAGTACACAAATGTAGGCCCTGTCCGGGTCAGCTTGGTGGTGTATTAATAGCACGCTCCTCGCCCAGATCTTCGCCAATCCCAGCCGTTCGTCTCTACACCTCCATCAAGCTGAGATAGCTTCCTCCATAGTGAGTGGTAGTTTGGCCTCTGCGGGATCTCTGCGGCTCAAACGTTCAAAGGCTCGATCTGTTCAACGATAGCCGCTCATTCCATCACGACGTTGGAGGCATCCTAGTGCCACTACTGACGAATGCTTGGGCCGTTCCAGGACGCGAGCTCAAGGGCAGCTCTCGCACAGGCACCTGAGCTGGCACCGCTGACCGCTTTGGTGCGGCTTTATAACGAGGTGACTGCCTTGATGCAGCCCCGTCATGAGATGGTTACCTTGACGCACCCCTGTCATGAGATGGTTGCCTGGTGCGGCTCTATTTGGAGCTGAGCGGGTGGCGGGGGGATGCAGGCGGATAACCTGCCAGGCGCCCTGATTGATACGGATGGGGTTCCCAACGACTACAGCGAGGTGCCAGCTGCCCCCTTCCAGCGCTCTCGTTCGTTGATCTGGCGCTTCCGGCGCTCTCGTTCGTTGATCAGCTGCCCTCTTCCAGCGCTCTCGTTCGTTGATCTGGCGCTTACGGCGCTCTCGTTCGTTGATCTGGCGCTTCCGGTGCTCTCATTCGTTGATCTGGCGCTTAGTCCAGAGCAGCGAGTTCTCTCCCTTCGGGGTTCTGGTGTTTTGCCGCGCGCTTGAGAGTTCCACAGTTCCGCTTTGTCGCCACGCACTTTCAGCGTCAAGGGTGATCCGCACGTTCGCTCATGTGCGTCATGCAGTTCTTGGACGGGTCAGTCACAGAGCAGGCTAAGCGGCTTTGTAATGGCGAGTAGCGACGCGCACCGCACGCCGGGCGACAGCATGTGGGGATGGGAGGCGTGGGACAGGTGAGGTGCGCCGAGGAAGCTGTGCGCTTCGTGAACACGAAGGTGCGCAGCTCACGTCAGCTGCATGATGACTGCGGGATGACACTGGCTGTTGGAGTGGTGGAGGGGGCGTGAGAGGAGGCATGGGGCCCAACCCGGAGCGGGGGGTGGGGGCTCGATGGGAGGAGGTGGAGAGGTTGGGGCTGGTGGACAAGGCTTGGGAGGATGCGATTGAGGAGAAGGACTATGCTACGCAGGATGGGCATGGTGATGGAACGCAGGGGTCTCGGGGAAGGGAATGCTGGGGGAAAGGAATGTTCCCTCCCCCCAGCCCCTTGCGTTTCACCACCATGCCCATCCGCAAGGGTCTGGGGGAAGGAGATATGGGCAGTCCGGGCAGGCGACCGGTGGGGCGGGCGAGGCAGGAAGGATTAGATTTCGACTCTTGGAGAACATGGAGAGTGTGCGGTAACAAAGCAGAGAATCTGCGGAGGCGGAGGGTGAAGGACTGGGTACCGCCGAGGCTCGGTCTGCAGAGGTGTCCGTGGGCGCAGGCGGTCTCAGCGAAGCTGCTTCGTCTCGGCACCTGAGTGCCCAGGATATCTTGGCAGAGGGGGGTGCCCTCTTATCGCCAGGCCCCGAGCGCCAGGTCTGGACTCGGGAGCAGAGTGGGGCCGCACCAGAGCAGGTGATGAGATTGGTCGAGGAAGGAGTGGCCAACTTGATGGGGGCGAGCAGGCGGGTGACGTAGCTTCTTGAGAGGGCTGTTGGCATGAGGAGAGCTGGTGGGGTGGGTGTTGAGCGAGGTGTGGGTGGAAGGTTGGTGGGAGTACGTGTGGAGGATCATTGGTCCACACGGGTGATGGAAAATCATTGGGTCACACCAGTGATGGAAGATCATTGGGTCACACCAGTGATGGAAGATCATTGGGTCACACCAGTGATGGAAGATGACGCAAATTTGGGGATGTTTATGCGATGGAGGGGAGACGAGGGCATGCGGCAGAAGTTGCAGATATACAACCGCAGCGCGGTGCAAGTACAGCAGAGCTGCCTCCGCGCGCTGGCGCAGCTCATGCGCGACCCGGTCCTGGTGCGCGCCGAGGCCTTCGTGCGGCGCTCCACAAAAACCCGCGAGGCATGCCCCCCCCCTCGCTTCCCAGCCAAGGGCCCCGCTCTCTGCCCAGTCGAGGCGCATCCCACCCCCCTTCCAAACCGAGCTCCCCCTTCCCCTCCCTTCCCGGACCAGGGCGACCCTCTCCCTGCTGCCCTCCCTTCCGAGGTGAGGGTGCCCCCTGTCCCTGCCAAGCCGAGGGAGGAAGCTCTCCCTATCGAGCTGAGAGGCCCGTATGCCCGCTGGTCGTGGCAGAGCCCCGTACACCCGTGAGTTGATGGCCGCTTCTCAATCTGCAGTTGGTTTCAAATGTACGTGTCGCACATCGGCGGCCATCGTTGCTAGGCCTTGCCATATCTTGGTTGAGAAGCGCAGCGGATGTCTGACGTGGCAGCGCGGTGGAGCTGCACTGGCAACCTCCACGGCGCTTCATGCGGTGAAGTGAATATGCAGAAGTGAAATACATTCATGGTCACAGTCAGTGCTCCCGTTGTTTGCATCGCCGGAACCTCAGAGCCTGGCCTGGCCTCAAGTGACTGGGAAATCCTACCACATGTCACCACCGTTGGATCCTTAAACGGCTTGAGGCTTGACGAACGCCCCAGGAGGTTAGGTCCATCATCAACGGCCTGTCTCAGACCCATGCCAGGTCGCGCAGGCCCGGCTGCGCGCGACAAGCTTCTCCAGAAGACCTTTGATGTTTAAGATCTGACGAGGGCACACCTGGTGGTGCGGATGCTTGATATTGCTCAGGTCAAGGCATGCCCCTCGGACCTGATCCCCGATCTTCTTCGTATCGTGGATCAGCTTCGGTCAGTCCCTCCCAATTTTCCCGACCCGTCTCTGTCGTAAAGACTTCCCTTCTCAACGGCGCCAGCAGGATCCCCGCAGAAATTCTGAGAACAGCGCCAGGACTGCTTTGCACCGGGCTGCGTGCACATCTCCAGCCTGCGGTGTTTAAATCTCTCAGCTGCCACGTGCAGCTCTCCAAGTGGCCCCCTGCAGATCTGCGCGAGGCCTCACAAAGCGTCTCCCCGGAGGCGTTGTCCACTTTTCCTAAGTTGTGCACATCTTGCTGATGGTCTTGGATACTTGATTTTCGGCGGTCGAGAGCTTCGAGTCGATCTGCCATGTGTCGCCATGCGGTGTCGCCATTCGAGGATCCTTGCAGAGACTCCTCGAAGAGTCGAGGCGTATCGAAAGGGTTTAGGGTTTGGGTCGAATCTTCTGGAACTCCTGGAGGCCTTCGATGAGTCCCGGTGGATGTGGCCAGGCTCGCTTGGCGCTGAAGCAAATGCATCGCTTGCTTGAACAGGGGCGCGTCGCCGATGAAGACAGCCGCAGTGCTCGGGCTGGACCTCAAACCCAAGCTGTACGCCGCTCGTCCCTACGCTGCTGACTATAAGAACAACCCGATGGGGGATATGCTGGTGAACTCGTGCTCCTTCACGGTGGAAAAGGGGGAGGCGGGGGAGCTCATCACTCCGGCATCCGGGCAGGGCAGCGAAGGCCTGCAGCCCATGCCTCAAGGTATGGCATGTACTAGTGGCAAGAGTATAGTGGCGAGTAACCCGGATGACCTCTCCAGGCGCTTCCCTCAGTGCCGGCATGGATTTATTGTGTTAGCAATCAAAGAAGGATGGCTCTGGGACCCCGGCAGAGGCGGCCCTGTGGGCTGGTGGGGAGTGGCAGGGCTCTCCCTGATTGAGTGCGCTCTCGAGGCGGTGTTGGCGGCGGCGCACAACCGCAGCACCGCGCGTATACTTCACCACTGCGGAGCGCTGGCGGTGCTCCATCGCCTGCACGACTATCTGCAGACGAGCCCGGGGGTGCTGGCCCGCCTGCAGCGGGTGTACGTGCGCCTCGCGCTGCACTGCCCCTCTGCGGCGACCGAGCTGCTCTCCTCAAACAGCGCCATCCCCCTCAACGCCCTCCTGCGTTCAGGTTGCCTCCGCCTCTCTTCCTCATCCCTCCATGCGCTGCTATTGGCCGAGGTATCATCAGCATGCGCTGTTGTTGGCCGAGGGATCATCAGCATGCGCTGCTATTGGCCGAGGGATCATCAGCATGCGCTGTTGTTGGCCGAGGGATCATCAGCATGCGCTGCTATTGGCCGAGGGATCATCAGCATGCGCTGTTGTGGCCGAGGATCATCAGCACGCGCTGCTATTGGCCGAGGGATCATCAGCATGCGCTGCTGTTGGCCGAGGGATCATCAGCATGCGCTGCCGTTGGCCGAGGGATCATCAGCATGCGCTGCTGTTGGCCGAGGGATCATCAGCATGCGCTGCTGTTGGCCGAGGGATCATCAGCATGCGCTGTTGTTGGCCGAGGGATCATCAGCATGCGCTGCTATTGGCCGAGGGATCATCAGCATGCGCTGTTGTTGGCCGAGGATCATCAGCATGCGCTGCTGTTGGCCGAGGGACATCAGCACAGCGCTGCTGCTTTGGCTTGAGGATCATCAGCATGCGCTGTTGTTGGCCGAGGATCATCATCAGCATGCGCGTTACTGCTGATCACTGCAGCCATGATGGCTGAGGATCATCAGCATGCGCTGTTGTTGGGTCGAGGGATCATCAGCATGCACTGCTATTGGCCGAGGGATCATCAGCATGCGCTGCCGTTGGCCGAGGTATCATCAGCATGCGCTGCTGTTGGCCGAGGGATCATCAGCATGCGCTGCTGTTGGCCGAGGGATCATCAGCATGCGATCGCCTGCCTTGAACTCCGGCCACACGCGAGGCAGGCCCCTCGTCATCAGTGAGAAGTGAGCCACGCGCCGCATGGGGCCTCGTCACTAGTGAGAAGCGAGCCACGCGCCGCATGGGGCCTCGTCACCAGTGAGAAGCGAGCCACGTCGCCGAGATGTGTGTAACTCGTTACCAGTGAGAAGCGAGCCACGCGCCGCATGGGCCTCACCAGTGAGAAGCTTGAGCCACACGCCGCATGGGGCCCGTCACCAGTGAGAAGCCAGCCACGCGCCGCATGGGGCCTCGTTACTCAGTGAGAAGCGAGCCACGCGCCGCATGGGGCCTCGTCACCAGTGAGAAGCGAGCCACACGCCGCATGGGGCCTCGTCACCAGTGAGAAGCGAGCCACGCGCCGCATGGGGCCTCGGAGCACACAGGCGCAGGCTGGTGACTCCACATGGACACTGGTGGTGCTGGTGGTGGGATGCGGAGGCGGAGGCGGGAGCTTGCTGGCGATGGCTGAGAGGAGGCGTTTCTGGTGCTGGTGTTGGCTGCAATGGAGGAGCGGCTCGTGATCCCCGGGCTTAGGCGATGGGTGTCTGATGCTGATGCGCAGGAGAGGATCGCCTGATGCTTCAAGCTGCGGAGCGCCTGCTGCTGCTCATTGCCACCTGCAGCGGCGACGAATTTGTGCTGCTCACTTCTCCAAAGGGTGCTTCCCGTGCCCGCTTGTACGGCCGCCATGGGACCCTGGGGATGTTGATTTCTGGAGTCGCCCTGTATCGACCGCCCATCACACAGAGTTCCAGGGGATGATGGGGTGGGGGTTAGGGGAGAGGTGCGGGTGGCGCAGGGGGTCTAGTTGCGGTGTACGACAAGCTATGCGAGCTTGACGCAGACGCAGCCGCCCGCAGGGAACCCCACGGCGACGCCCTGCACCGCGCATGCCAGCAGGTCACTCTCAAACCTGGACTCAAACCGGCCAATATCCTTCGCTGATTCCCTATCCTGTGCAAGGACTCGAAGCAAAGTCAGATCAATCGTGCAGCAGGAAGAAGCTCCTCTGTGAGTGATGGTCCATTGCCCACCGTTGATCTTGGAATGTCAGCTGTTTGAGTGACTGCAGCCAGAAGCGCACATCCACCCCGGCTCACTGTCTCGGGTCATGTGCCTGCCCGGCTGCTCAGTTCAACAGCGCACAAGGTGCCATCGGCATTTGGCCGGTACCCGGGTGCATGGTGCAGAGATCCGGCAGGGGGGCGCCATGGGGTGGCTGGTGTACAGGTGTTCGCGCAGTGCCTCGAGCGCTCGCGCTCCGCGGCTTATGGAAAGAAGAGCCGCGCGGGTGGTCGACTGCCGCCAGGTGCCCCCGGTTGTCTGCGGGGTTGGCGGCGCTGTGCACCCTCGCCTGTCTTCCGCTGTCAACAGTTGGAGGCCTCCGAGCCCCCCCCCCGAGCCCCCCCCGGCTCGCACCAGCTGCGTGCTCGATGGGTGGCTCAAGCCAGGTGCTTTGTGCTCCACGCATTTACAGCTTGCGGCCATCTGCCTCCAACCTCGCACGCCTTGAACCTCGATGCCGGCGGACATCACGTGTGATGCGCCGGAGTGAAGGCGGCGGAGGCACGCTCCGGAGCATGCCGCACAGCCGCGCCGCTTTTCTGCGCCTCGGCTCTGCGGCCTGCGCCTGGAGGGCGGAGGTGACGGCGCCGCGGGAGGCTGGCCGTGGGATGCCACGGGGGGCTGACCTAGAATAATGATTCTAGCACCATGGTGAGGGAGCGGGGCGCAGGTGGCTGGTGGGAGTCGATGGACCAAGCGGAGCTGCTCCAGAGAGAGCAGAGGATCACCGGCGTGCCACCGGCTGCAGCGCACGCTGCCTCGCCGCGGTCTCCCACGGTGCGCCCGCCCGGTGGTTTTGCTTCCCCGGGCCTCTGGGAGGAAGGCGTTGGGAGTGCAGCCAGGCCCGCGCCAGCATCCGCAGATTCCCTGGTAGAACTGCATGGCACTGCCGCCAGCTTGAATTCCAGAGGAATAGTCATTGTTGGCGGCCCCTCGTCCTGTCTGTGGGCTCGCGCGCCATCTCTAGGGAAGGGCTCTGCTGCCGTCTGTTGGAAGGGGGTCCAGCACCGTCTGTGGGAGAGAGAGAGTCTCGTGCTTTTGCAAAGGGGGTCCAGC
>LGRX02013023.1:0-13309 GCA_001247695.2 Cymbomonas tetramitiformis | reverse complement strand
TTTGCTTCTGCTTCTTCTGCTTCTTCTTCTTCTTCTTCTTCTTCTTCTGCTGCTGCTGCTGCTTCTGGTTTTGCTTTTGCTGCTGGGGCTGCTGCTGCTGCTGCTCCTGCTTCTGCGTTTGCTTCTGCTTCTTCTTCTGCTGCTGGCTCTGGCAGGGCTGCTGCTGGCGCCAACGCCCTCTTCAGGATGCGGTAGTTTTCCATATCAAAGTCGACGGTCTCTTCCGCCGGTTGCTTGGGGACTTGGAACTTTTTAATGACGTGCACCAGATGCTTTTGAGAATGCGGCAAATACTGATCCACTCGCACCAATGTGAGCACCGCCTTCATCAGCAAGTTCTCTGAGTAGTTCCAGAGAACCAACCGGTCGCTGTCCTCGTCCGATTTCTCGAGTCCAGCGGGCTGCTGGACCCCGTCCTCGTCCAGCTTGTACATCACCTCAAAACCGTTCTTAGTTGCGAAGGTCGTGTACTTCTTCTCTGGGTCCTCTGCGGCGGGTTGGTCGTCCTCCACCTCGTCCTCCTCCTCGTCCTCCTCCTCCCCTTCGCCCTCCTTCTTCGCCTCCTCCTTCTTCTCCGCCGCGTTCCCCTTTTTGAAAATATCATACAATCCTGGTTTTGTGCCTCGTTTCTCCGCCTCCTCCAGCTTATCCACGAACTGGGTTTGCGTCACGGATTTCAAAAATTGCCACGACGCCAGGTTGCGGTAACACGCCGCGTCGTCCGGCGTGTAGTGTTCAAAACAGTTCTCAATGATATCGTAAGTGAGCAACACCTCCGACCCCGTCCCGGACAGTTGACTTTTGTTCCCCGAAATGGGGAAAATCGTTTCCAGCTGCTCGTCCGTCAACAAGCGTTTAAGGATCTTGGCGCAGTTTCGGACCTCTCGTGTGCCGCTGTTGTCAAGGTCTTCCACCGATTGCGCTTTGAAGCCTTCACCAAAGAGTTTTTCGTCAGACATGATTACGTAGTAGTATGGTAAGTGAGAAGAAAGAAGATAAAAAGTTGTGTCCACAGAAAAGTATACTTGCGATAGTGAAAATCAATTCTTAAAGATAGCATATCGCGAGTACCGCGCTAGTACCACACTATTAACGCACTACTCACGCCACTAGTCCGTACTAGTCGCGCGACTAGTGCGAAATCAGATCGCACTAGTGATGTGACTAGTGCGATCTGACTACATGTGACGATTGAAAGGCAATCAAAAGCTCGAAACGCTCGCTCGAAAGCCTGGAACGTCGCGCCGGTCATTAGTTTTGAAACTTTGAAGCAGTTATCTCACGCTTAAACGACATTTAAATCGATCGATTTACCCCCCCACAAACGCCAATTTGGACCCCTTAGACACCCCCTATCAAGGCATTCGATAGCTCAAAATGTGCCTAACGATGCCAAACAGAACTTGGTTGCAAGCACGAACACGTATGTCTTCATATGCACCTTAACAAGCAACGGTCTAGCCGACCATGCCGTAGAAATTCCAGATGCCATAACAACATAGGAGTTAAACATTTGAGAAAGCGCCAAGTCGCTATAAAAGCGGGAAGGAAGGAAATATGGTATGCTCGTCGTGCTCTGAAGGCGAATCTGAGCTTAGCGCTTCGTCTAATTCTTCTGGTTCAGAAGATTATTACTATGAAACGGTGGAAGACTTTCTCGGCAATACGAAAACCATCAACCCAAGAAAGGCGAAGCGTTCCGAACCGGAAGCAGAATCCAAAACGTCGGGATATGGGCCCAACAATACTGCGGAAAGCGTGACAAAGATCGGGGATCTGATGGACCCAGCCAACGAATGCAGGTGTGGGAGGCGCTGTCTGTCCCAATTCGAGTATCGTCCCGTGCAGGCGTACTTACGTGAGAAGTCTACGCTGAACGGTCGCCAGTTCAAGGAGAACATTATCGCGGAGCTTACTCGTGCGCGTAGGTTCAAGCCCGGATCGCAGAAGCTTGAAATAGAGATGTCCGACTCGCTGACGTTCCTGGGCAAGAAAGTCTGCAAGGATGCGTTTCGACGACTGCACTTTATTCCCGAAAGCACATGGTTCAAGTGGCACGCGCACGTGTGGGGGGGCGGCATGCTGGAGAGCACAAGCAGGAGGAATGCGACGCTGTACAACGACCCGACGAACCTGAACTGGACTTATTTCTTGGAGTACGCTGCTCACGAGATTTTGCCGTTGGCGGAGCCGCAACCTCAAAACGGCAAACTCCAAATGAGTCCGATCCGACCAGCCGATTGTTATGCCGCATACAAGCTTATGCGTCGCGGCGTTTATCAGGTTCAAGTCACGCAGTTTCGCAAGTATCTGCGCGAGTACCTCCGCGCGAAGCATATTACCATGCGCAAGCGGAAGGATTGTGCAGGTAAGTGCACGACATGCGAAATCTTGACGAAGCAGCGCCGTGCTGTAAAGGACTTGGAGGACCTGGAGGACTGGAAGACGCTTAACGACGCGTACCGGAGTGATTATCGAAATGAGAGAGCTCAGTACAATAACACCCGTGCTGATAGTTCCAACCAGTTCGGCATCAGTGACTCGTATTGTTTCGACGGGGCGGCAAACAACAACACCGTTTGTCCGCACTTCCCCGTGAAGGTCAAGGCGATGAGCGACAAAGCTGGAAGTTTCTTCCACCTTCATCTGCAAGCAGTCGTGATGCACGGCGTCGTGTTGTGCATGTGTTTACTTATGCCATGGGTTCCTGGCAAAGACGTGAACATGTGCCTGACAGAGACAAGGTGTTCGGGGCCAGAGGCTCAGCCTGGACTGCAAACTGGATGAAACTGGGGGCCTACCAGTTCAACCCAGAATACACGCCACAGGACCTCAAAAAGGCACTGGACTGTGCCATTGCGGCCACCACCACACAGGACCCAGTGTTCGGGGTCGGAATATACCCGACATATGAGAAAACCCCATACAGGAAACTATACAATGCACATGCAGGGCACCTAGTGCACGAACTATTTGAAATACCACAAGGCAAATTCACATTCCTGCCCCCTGACCACTGGATGGGTGCCACCCACCAGCAAGCGAAACCACACTACAATCCTTTTGTACCCTAGTCGTACTCTAATATGGATAGGTACCCTAAAATATTAGAGTGCAATCTCAAATATTGGGGGGTATTGTGTCAATTTAGGGAGTGATTCTAGTGTGCATTAGGATGTATAATATCCAAATAGCACCCATAGCAATCGAATACATCCTAACTAGACACGCACTAATACACGCACTAATACACCCTAACTACACCCTAGCCGCGCATGCTATCGCTTCCACATTTTAACATGCGATAGAGTATATTAGTGTTAATTTAGAGTACAATACAAATGTCACCTTAAATCATACTAATGCACCCTACCATACCACGAGATGATATGGATTACATTCGGATGCATTAGAGTACAATCCAAATTCATTCTAAAGTACACTAATAAACCATAAGGTGAAATATATACATATCGAGTGCATTAGGGTATTTTAGAGTGCATTAGGTGCACATTAAATCTGCCGATTAGAGTGCATTCGGATGCATTAGAGTACAATCCGAATTCACTCTAAATCACACTAATAAACCAAAGGTAAATATATACATATCGAGTGTATTAGGGTATTTTAGAGTGCATCAGGTGCATATTAATTCTGCGAAATAAATACTACTAACCGTTAACCAACAAAAACATTGAGTCATTATGCTTGCAGGTGACTAGCTAACGTGTTATCTAGGTTATCGTTGGCATGAGTAGTTGCTTTCATCCATACAAGAACTGCTACTAGAATATTTCGTTATGTATGCTACCTAGTCGCATTCTTACACAGTAACCTGTTTGAACTCAGAACGCACTGTGTGACAGTCGCTACCATGTCACTCAGGCAAGCATGCGATAGGCAGGCCCACGAGGTGAAGCAAAGCATGGGATCCCAGAGTAGGAAGCTAAACATGTTTAAACATATATCTTGAAACTTACTTAAAAGTATTCTAATCAAAATTTGCTACCTATCCAAGTTACTGCACAACATGTATCACCTAGCTACGAAACAACACAACCAGCAACGCAGCGTGGCTGCTTCCACTGACTTCATCGGCTGCTTCCACTGACTCCGCATGCGTTGCCCGTTCCGACGACATCTGCGGTTGCGTTACGCAGCAGGCCGAGTTAGTACAAACAGGCATCACAGAACAAACCAGACTGACGATAAAATGCACAACAGCGACAATGCGCAACAATTTACGTGTCAGCAAACTTACTTGGGTGTGTCCTCTAGTGTGGCGACGGTTATGTCCTCACTGCTGCCGCCCCATGCGCGCTGCGACCGAAACCACTGCGTTGTTAGCACAAAGTAAATACACATAACATCATATAAAACGAGAAACTCAAAATTTCAACGGGGTGAGTTGGCTTTGAACCAACAACTCCCAGCCCGTTGGGCTGGTGAGATGCAACACATATCACCCCCTTCTACTAGATATACAAAGAATAAGCAACAAGCGGAGCACGCATGCGCGCAAGCACAGCAAATCATACACTCGCAAACAACACTACTCAACCCTCGCAAACGAGCTACTCGTGCAAACGATAATGACAAAATGAAAGGCTACAAAAAATACTACAAGTGGGCCGGTGCTTCACACTGCTCTGCTGCTGTTGGCAGCCAGGGATGGTAGTGGCAGCCTCTCATTGTCTGGAAGATGTTATCTTCACTTCTATCTTATTGTATCTATCTACACGAGTACACGTGAACGGCTCAACGGCTACATCACAGTACAGGCTGCGGTCGATGAACCTCTGCTCCTTATGATTTGGAACCTGGCGAAATTACCTTACCTTACTTACTTAATCAGCAAAGCGCGAATCCCAACGGGCGACACGGACGAACTTCCGATCTCACGATTGCCAGACGCTAACGATGACAGTGCCACTGCAGTCGCGTACATTTACCGCGACGCCACCCACGCGTGATGGCATGGCATGTTGGGATGCAAAAAGCGAAGCACTGTCGCGCACATGATCCTACGGTCAGATGACCTAGTGGAGATCTCTTTTTGAGATCGATCCGTCTAGTATTATATCGATTATCGTCTATCACTGGAGTGTGTGCCGTCAGATCAAAATAAATACCGATCGAATAAAAACAAGGCATGGAATCGATTGTTTGATATTCTGATACCATCGATATATCAGAATATCATAATCAATTGATGCCTATTTGATACACAATCAAAATATTACAATCAATTGATACCCACCTCCGAGAATTACAATCGATTGATGCCTAATCCGAATTATCACCATCGATCGATTCTCGATTTGCATTATCACAATCAATTGATCGTGACCGTGGGACATATCATAATCGATTGATATTTGCGCGTGACACGCAATCACATATCGATATGCAGTATATAACTCCCTAACCGATCCTTCATTCTTGAATTCTAGGCTTTTCATTCGTCTCTAATTTGGGTTCGCTGAAGTGTGTTTGAGATGAACCAATAAACATGCAAATGACACCCATCCTCAGATTGGAGGGGGCGTGTTGGAGGCTCTCGACTCGATTTGTTGGCATTCCAAAATCAAATTTTTTGGCCGCGAGGACCTCAATTTACAGTGTGACGGAGTGTCACGACTATTGACGAACTATCGACTGCCTGTGTGAATCAAGATGGGTAAACGTGGACGTGCGACGTGGAAGTAAGCCTAACCATGTGAAACTCGTCGCCCAAGGGAAAGGCCCTATCAAACGGACGCAACAAACCCCTTTCGACCCTGCTGGCAGTGATGATATCGTTTACAGCGTGCGAGAGATTAAGGCAGAGCGGGTGGCAAAAGGCAACGCGCAATGGCTTGTTGGCTGGGAGAACTTACCAGATGCGAAACACGACACTTGGGAGCCGGTAGAAAATCTAGCCGGCCTCGAGACCTTGATCAGCGAATTCCGGCAGCGGTTCAAGGAAGAGCAAGAACTCCTTGAAACACAAGCTGCTGCTGCACGAGGTCTCCGGCCGAAACTTTGCATACATACAGCTCATTCATAGACGAACACAATGATATATTGTTTGTTGTGATAGGATTGGTAAAACCCAAAATCTGATACACATTAGGGCACAATTGGTTATCATGAATGGTATCGATAGGTATCGTTATCGTTCTCAGTCGATAGGTTCGAAAAATTATCGTTATCGTTCGATTATAAAATTTGACTTATTTATCGTTATTTGATAAGTTCAAAAAATCACGATACCGAGCCTTGGTTGATATAGCCTCGGTAGAAAATTTGGGGTATCATATCAATTGATATTGCCTCGGTAGGGAAAAAATAAAGGCAAACGGACAACCTTGGACCGGAAGCGAATTGCATGAGGCACAATTCGTAAAAAATCGAAATTTTGCAAAAAAGAGCCTAGAACCAAAAAAATTCAGGGAAGGGACCCGAGGACATATACGAAGCCATGTGCGAAAGAGGAATGCCCAAATAAACGATATGGTAACTGAGGGGAGGCAACAAGTGGGTGTAACGCGTAACACGGAGAGCACAATAATGCTCAGAAGCCGCGGGAATGGGGGAAGCAAGGTGCGCACTGGTCTTGCAAAAGACACACGGGATGCTCGGGAAAACGGCCGCAAGATTATGGGGAAAAGAGCGGCTGTAAACATAACAACCATGGGAAACCCTAACCTCTTGAGGCGATACCTAGAGAATTTGGGACAAATGGAGGAGTGTAGAAGTGAAATTGGGCAGAAATATTCCCCGCAACGCTTCTATATGATAAAACAATACGGAAAAAAGAAAACAAATGCAAACGGACAACATTGGACCGGAAGCGAATTGTACGTTGAACAATTCGTAAAAAATCGAAATTTCGAAAAAATGGGCATAACACTGAAATTTCTTGAGGAAGCGACCCGAGGATGTATACTAAACTGCATGCGGAAACGGATTGCCCAAATGAACAATATTGTAACTGGGGGAGGGCAAAACTTGGGTGTAACGCGTAACATGCAAGCCACCGAGATACTGAAGAAACGAGAAAACAGGCAAAGCAAGATGCACACTGACCATGGAAATGACCTACAAAAAGCCCGGAAATATGAACACGTGATTAAAGATGAAAAGGTGACTAAGGGCATGGCGGCAATTGTAATGAAAGCGATAATGGCAATAGGCGCGATAATGGGAGCAATATGGACTATGGGCAGGAGTTCAAAGAGGCAGGAACAAACGATACCACAGCATGTAAGTAAGGAAATGAAGGCGGGGGACAACAACAAGGCAGGGGAGGCAGAAATACGCAAAAAGAAGGAGATGACACGGGGGGAACTGCATAAACCACCCAAAGGGAACATTAGGACAACCGGGACGCAGCAGGCACTGGCCGGGGCACATGCGACCGCGGAGGAGAGACCGAAAAAGGGAGGGAAAGCGGGAGGAACAGAAACAGTGACACAGAAGCAAAACGGGCCACCGAGGTGGTTCACTGAAGAAACTGAGGAAATGGAAAAGAGCAGGAGGACGGAGGCAGGAGTGCGGAACGGGGCACCGGCAAGGAAACATGCTAAACGCGATACACAGAAAAAGAGCATGGCAACAGCAGAAACAACCCGACAGGGAACCAAAACAAGTGAGGGTGGAGAAGGGCTGCCAAGGAGGGAGGACAACCGAAACCCCTACGGTCCTAGGAAATTGTAGTATGTGTACTAAAGGTGTACTAAATGCATACTAACAGCAGTATATGTAGTCAAGTTAGTATGCCGCTAGTATGCGGTTAGGATACCGTTACGGTACCCACTAATGGAGACTAGATATTAACGGCATACTAACGCCATACGTCTTAACGACCCGTTAGTACGTGCATATGATGCCGTTAGGACGCCCCTAACACATGCATCTTAACTGGTTTTAGGATGCCGTTATGATGTTCGTAGGACGACGTTAGGACATACTAACATATGCATATTAACAGGCGTTAGGATGCCATTATGATGCTCGTAGGACGACGTTAGGACATACTAACACATGCACTATAACTGGCGTTAGGATGCCATTATGATGTTAATATGACGACGTTAGGACATACTAACACCGACACCCTAAAGGCGTCCTAACGACATGCTATCTGGGACATAGTAAAGGCATACTAACGTTGGTTTTAGCATAGCTTTAGTGTGTTAGGGCGCATACTAAACGCATACTAACTATGCCATAGCTACACAAGCAGTCAAACGCGAACGTTGCGAGTATTCATATCGGGGGAAGCTTGATGCGAAGGCATATGCATTGTGAGGTGCGAGATACATTGTGATTGGTGAGTGTGATGCACAACAAGTACAAAAATTCATAATTACAAAAATGTTACCATGTTGCCCCATACGCGCGAGGCATCCTCCTCACGCATCCTCCTCGGGGGGGCCCGCGAAGGCGTGCTCTAATGCCCCGTACCGGATGTACGAGGCATCTACGACTAGGGGCAAGGGCCTAGCAGCCAGGGTAACGTTTTTTTTCCCCCGGAAGGCTGCCCAAAAGTATCTTTCAAGGTCCTTGCCCCTTACAAGGGCTTTATTTAGGAAGGGGTCGGCTTTTTTGAGAATCGTGTTCACGGCCGAGATCCCCTTCCCGGCGAACTCGTCGACACCTGAGTTGCCTGTTCGGTGGTTTGCCTTCGATATCTGTGGCAAACCAGATTAAGTTAAGTTAGAGGGGAAAGTGAATACAGCTGCAAATTCCGTTAAGACGCCAATAACATACTAAAGGAGTCCTAAAGGCATCCTAAAGGCAAAAAGTGCAGCAAAACTGACCTCCAGACCCAGGAAGAGGGGGGGGAGCTTCAGCTTCAGCTCCTCGGATACGTCCCAATGCTCCACTGACTGGTGGAGGTCACACACAGTGACCTTCCCTGCCAACAGGGGCACCTCCTGTTTTAAAGACCCGTTGGAGGTGAAGTATTCCTTCTCCTCCAATGGGGCTTTGATGGCCTCGTCATCGGCCGTAGGGCGGGCGTAGACGTAGACCTCGGTCCCCCCTGGATACCTCGAGGCCAGGTTGACGTGGTCTTCCTCGTCCGACTGGGTGCCTCCATGTCCCCCCCCCTCCCCCTCCTTGCCCTTGTCGCGAGGATCCTCCTTGCCCTTTTTGGCCTTTTGGGCTCTCGTGCTTTTGGAGGGAGAAGCCCCGGGGGCCTCCTCCGACTCAGCAGGTCGCTTTCGGAGGGGCTCTTCCTCTTCGGCGTCCTCCTCCTCTTCGTCCCCGAGGGATAAAACGCTCTTCGACCACGAGGCTAGTAAACACTCGCCTGCAAAGCAGTTAGTAAACAGTTAGTATGCAGTTAGTATGTTAGCGCCATACTAAAGGTGTACTAACAGAAAACACAGTGTCCAGAGAGGAAATAAGTTATGCATGTTTTCACAAAAGGGCTCATTACGTGCAACTTACGTGTATCCTCCAGGCTAGGGAGGCCCTCCTCGTACGTGGTGGGAAGAGCCACAGGCTCAATCCCAGCTTTTTTCAAGGCCTCAAGCTTTGCCGCGTCGGTGTAGACCGTGAGGGAGATTCCCTCCGCCCCCTCCACCTTCGCGAAGGGGTGCTTTGCGTGGGGCTTCAAGACCCACGCTTTGCCCTTCTTCTTCCACGATCCATAACGGAACGCGGAGCGGAAGTTGTTGACGTCGTTTCTTATCTTCCCCTGTATATAGGGGATGATTGCGACGTCCACGGAGTGGTCGTGACCACTCTCCTTGGCGATTTTGCGCACGAGCTCGGCGTACGCTTCTTGTTGGGCCCCCACGTTGACGAGGGGATTCCATTCCTTCATCGCCACTGAGTATTCGCACAACGTGAAGGAAGAAGAAAGTTAATTAAGCAACAAGAATACAACCTAGCAACGACAATCCAACGAACCGCGGTGCGCACCCGTCTCTTTGTTGATCGCGGCGCGCACCGCCCGCTCGTGGGGTTGTAGAACCCCGCGATTGCGCATGCGCATCCCAACCGCTCCAACTTTTTTTCGGGGGGGCCTTTGCTTGCTATTACTCCACTTGGCATCTTTTGCGGTGGCGGGGGCGGAGGCGAATCCCTCTTCGCTTTTTCTATGCCACGACACGTAGTCCAACAAGCCCGCCAATGATTTCTCCTCTCCCATAGCATCGCAGAGGTCGTCGTATGCCTCTCGCTCCTCGGTTGTGGGGTGACTCATCGATGCGTGGATGTTTGAGTGAGGGGCTCGGCCTGGCTTAGGGTGTGTACGGTTTGGTACGGGTGAGTTGCGTCTTTATCGATGAGACACCACGCAGAGTGAAACGTCAAGACGCCTTTAGTTGGCGGCTAGCATGCTACGGCGCTCCTCCCCGGTTACCGTTCGAACTTCGGTTCGTTACCTTGCATTCGCATTGACCACGCAGTTCGAATTTGTGGCGCTCAATTTTCTTTTTTCGTGACCTTTTTACGCAAGCCCTTCTGTGTCATACGTTGTGTCATTGAACTTGATCACTTTGCATCTGCGGTGAGCATCGCTCTTGCCGTAATCGTCTAGTGGTAGGATGTCGCTCTTGAAGGCGGAGGGTGTGCGGTTCGAATCCCTGTAAGGGGCAGTTATATATAAGAAACGATTTTGTTCGGTCCATTCTTCTGGGTGTCACCTCGACCGTCCGATTGCTACAAAATCATTGGGGGTGAGAACTTTCCATTTTATTTCTTTTGTTTATATTTATTTTTTTGCTCCTGCGCATTTTAAAAAAATCGTGCGCACAAAATGCTTCATATCTATGGCAAAAAAAACAAAACCAACATTTTGCTTGGAGGGGTGTGTTCCCTTCAACTTGCCCATTTCCCTGCCAAATTTTTGTTTTTTTGTTTTTTTCGCTATTTTTGGGTCTTATAGCTTATGGCATACAAGTCATATGACGTTAGTACCCCTTTAGCATGCCATGTACATTACGCGGATATTATGCCGGTAGCATGCTCTTACTTATGGTGTCATTTAGTATCCTAACGCCAGACTTGCAGTTTTTTTTGTTTTTTTTTGTTTGCATGCGTCTTTGTTAGTATGCCGTTACGGTACCCACTAATGGAGACTAGACGCCGTTAACATGCTATCGCCACGCCGTTAGCGGCATACTAGGTGAGACTAGACGCCGTTAACATGCTAACGCCACGCATGCTAAAGGCGTGCTAGCTACATGCTAACGGCGACAACATGTTAAAGGTGTCCTAAGGGCGTGCTTTAGGGTGCACATCTTAACGCGCCTAGAGGAATAATCCTCAAAAGATTCCCTGGTTAGGACACCTTTAGGAGGCCTTTAGGATGCCTGTAGTTCGCCCATCCTAACGGTATCCTAATGACACCCTAACGTGTGGCATTAGGACTCCTTTATGACGTACTAACCGCGTCTTAACAGGCCTAGAGGAATATTCCTCAAAAGATTCCCTGGTTTAGGACACCTTTAGGAGGCCTTTAGGATGCCTGTAGTTCGCCCATCCTAACGGTATCCTAATGACACCCTAACGTGTGGCATTAGGACTCCTTTATGACGTACTAACCACGTCTTAACGCGCCTACGGGGGGGGGGTCACAGGCCTGCGATGCCCCGTAAAGCACTTCGCCCCGGAGAGCATTTCTCCGCGCTACGTGAACAATGGACTCGCCAACTTCCCCCCGATGCATCCGATGACCAGTTCGTGCAGGCGTCCGCAAGTACACCCCGTGCGGCCCCGGGTCCCCGTGGGCTTTCCCTCCAACGACAAGAACGACCGGTGGCCAAAACGCGTGCGCCACGACTAGCCCGAATGGCCATGTGTCACCCAGCACCTCACCCAGTACCCTTGGCACCACCGCGTGGTCCGGTGAATATTGCCACCTCCGCACCATCAACTCCGGCGGTACCACTTGCTGCCGATACCGTCGATTGTCCGGAGGGTTTCCGGTTGGGTCAACATTTCGAGGAGCACACGAAGAAGTTTCGAGTTAGCCAATGGGCGGAAACCACTGTGGCGTGCGTGAATGATGCAAGGTGAGTGATTTCGTTTTTTCAAGGACCCTTTGAAAGTGCCCTAACTTTCAGTTGGACTCTTGAATCACAATCGTCCATTTGGACCTTCGCAGCACTGTCGCACACATATGATGCCGTTAGCATGGTAAAGACTATGTATCGACGTACTAGCGACATCTTAACTGCACTCTAACGTGGCAGGTGCCAAACGGAAGACATGATGCGTGCTCTTTGTCACGTAATCGCTTGTAGATTGGAAGCGCGTAAGTCGAGAAACGTCGGCATGGTTCAGATTTACACTTGTGGCCATCGCAAGGACGAACCAACTTGCATGACTCCCCGCGACTTTCATCGTTGCGCCCAAGACATGCTAACGACCCTACGGTACCCGTCATGGTTGCCGATCCCGTCCATTTTGGAAGAAGAACCGGGCAAGGTAATGTACGCCGACCCGCGTATTTCCCATAAAATTACGGACGTGGCGTGCGACATTGTCTCATGTCCATTGCCTTCTGCAATCATGCTCATTGTCTGGCCTCCATCGATAGCACCACCCCTCTCTCGATATTGGTACGAGATGTCGACGACTCCCCGCCGCCCGCCTCGCCTTCACGCGCCCCGGGCCGATGGCCGACCCCACCGATGACGACACCACCCCTCCTTCCTCCTTGATACAGAGACGTCCGACTCCCCGCCGCCCTCGCCTACACCACGCTGAGCCGATGGCCGACCCACCGATGACGACACCACCCCTCTTCTCCTTGATACGAGACGTCCGGCTCCCCGCCGCCCGCCTCGCCTTCACCGCGCCCCGAGGCAATGGCCGACCCCCACCGATGACGACACCCTCGCTTCCTCCTTGATACGAGACGTCCACGACTCCCCGCCGCCCGCCTCGCCTTCACCACCCCCCGAGCCGATGGCCGACCCCACCGATGACGACGCCCGTCCCTCGTCATTGATAGAGAACCGCGTTGACGTGGTAAGCATCGTGGAATCCATTGAGGACGACGGCGACTCTTCTGTCGCCACGCTTTTGCCACACCCCGAGACGACCGAGCTCCCCGACCACTTTCCGCGTCATGGGAATGTGGACCTGGCGAGGTGAGCCCCCCCTTTGGGCGGTTTGTATGTCGGCGCTAGGGTGCCTTTACCACGCCTTTAGCGTGCTAACAGTGGTATAAAGGCGTGCTATCTCCAGGCGAGGCCACGACTCCCCGCCGCCCGCCTCGCCTTCACCGCGCCCCGAGCCAATGGCCGACCCCACCGATGACGACCCCACCCCTCCTTCCTCCTTGATACGAGACGTCCACGAC
>LGRX02013022.1:0-41908 GCA_001247695.2 Cymbomonas tetramitiformis | reverse complement strand
CGAATACTATCGGGAAGTCATCGAATATTATCGAGTGGTCATCGCATACTATCGAGTATGCATCGAATATATCGAATAGTCATCGAATATTATCGAGTAGTCATCGAATACTATCGATTATGCATCGAATACTATCGATCGAGTAGTCATCGAATATCATCGAGTAGTCATCGAATATTATCGGGTATTATCATCGGGTAGGCATCGAATGTTATGGGGTAGTCATCGAATTTTATCGGGTAGTCATCTAATATCATCGAGAAGTCTTGGAATATCATCGAGTAGTCATCGAATATTATCGAGTAGGCATCGAATATTATCCAAAAGTCAACGAAAATTATCGAATATTTTCCATGATGACTACACATGGAAGTCTCCCATCCATCTTTTTATCATCTTCTTGTGATAATTAAAGTCACCTATCATAATATCCTTTTCGTCATAACACCTTAAATATGCACCCATATAATCACCTAGTGCCATAGCATATAAAGTAATGAGTACGTGGTAATGGGTTGTTTTAAAAAGTAGATCAAAGAAAGAAAAGTATTTTTGTATGATATGTTTTGCTATTTAGAAAATGTTTTTAAAAATGCCCATTACCCACTACCCATTACGCTATTATATTAAATGTGGGAGAATATGAGAAATGTGAGTGAATATGAGAGAATGAGAGAGAATGCGAGAGATTAATATAAATTAACCTAGATCTATTTATTCATTTAAATAAAAGGTAATGAGTACGTGGTAATGGGTTGTTTTAAAAAGTATATCAAATAAAGAAAAGTATTTTTGTATAATATATTTTACTATTGAGAAAATGTTTTTCAAAATGCCAATTACCCCATTCCCATTACCTTTTCTTGACTATTAGCATATAATGTTTCCATTATAACATCAATTCTTTTACAACGTTGAAATACTCACTATCTAATTCTACACCAACAAACCTTCGATTAGTGTTTTGGCACGCTATTAAGGTCGAACCTATACCCATAAAAGGGTCACAAACGAGATCATTTACATTTGAACATGATTTAATTAAGTATTCCATTAATTCTATTGATTTAGCACATGTATGTCTACTTTTATAATTTCCGTTCGAAAATTTCAAAACTGATTTTGGATATCGATAACCGTCTTCACATTCACATTTGCTTTGTAATCGAGCACAATGTTTGGTATATATATTAGTAGTATTTGCACACGATTTGTAATATGGCTTTCCGGGAGTTTTTTGCGGGTCAAATGTAGGTAGTCTTTTATAAAATATATAAATCATCTCGTGACTTCGCAATGGCATTTGATTTGCATGAAAAAATCCTAAAGATATACTCTTAAAATATACTAAAGCATATCGAAACCATGCTTTATTGCTTTCAATTACCTTATGTCCAAATTTAGTTGTGGTGAGAAAAATATAACATGTCTTTTCTTTACCTATACGCTTTAAATGTTTCCACAACAAATTTAAATCGTATAGGTAATTATTTCTTTATCCCATTTACAAGCGGTTTGGTTATAAGGTAAATCTAACATAAATAAATCTACGGAATTATCATTTATTTTAGGGAAAATATCAAAACAGTTTGCATTATGAACTTCAAACATTAAATTAATAAATTTATTTATTTATTTTATACTAAACAAATTCCAAATGAGACCGCAATTAACCGACGCGTACACTAAACAACAATGTTTAAAAATGATGGATATAACAAATAGAGTACCAAATTCTCAAAAAATGTTTAAAAGTTATGGCAATCTTTCTAAAAAAAATAGCTATAGTATGACCGTACCTAGTTCAAATCCAGAATTATTTTATTTTGATCTAACAAATTCCCCTATAAATCCTATGCATTTAACTAAAGAGTTAAAACATGATTTTCATTTTCCAAAATATATTATGCAAGAAGAGTTTTTTCACAATCCACTCCAATAAGTTTCGAAGAAGAAGAAGAATTGTTGAGTGAAATTGACACTGAAGAAATAAATTCAGGTTTAAAAAGATTGCGTGAAGATTTTTCTCCAACTCCCTTAAACACACCCGAAAATCAAGGTGAATCAGGTCCTTCATCAAGAATAATTGTAAATCCAATATTAAGACAAGCATTAGAGTTTTCTTTACCAAGTGATACCGACATTATTACCGGTGTAGATCGAAGAAACCCTACGTCCCCTAATAGAAATTTCTCACCGGCAAAAACACGTTCACGTACTACAAATAACAATTAAAAATTTTATCATATTATAAATTATATGTCTCGAGAAAATTTATTCAATTGGGAAATTTAGATTTAAATCAAAATATTAATTTGGCATATTTATCAGAATACATTTTGTGATAATAATCCTTCAAATATATTTTGTCAAAAAGCGAAAATTATAGATGACACCAATTTTAAAAATAATGATTTTAAATTTGAAAATAAAATTTTCAAAAAAATACAAAATAATAAAAGTAATAACAAAGATTCTACGCCGTTTGAGAGAATTCCAAAAATTAAAAAGAATGATTTTACATCACAAAAAAATAAAGAAACAAACGGCGGAACTATTGAATGCAATACATGCAGATTTCAAAAATATTCCAAATCAAGCAATAAATAATTTTCTTGGAAAAAATACAATTAAATTTGATAATCCTATTCAAAAAAAATATGCTTTAGCTGCAAATTCAGCCTATGCATTTAGTTACGATAATAAAGCAAAATTAAATTAAATAATGAGAGAGCTTCCCAATTTTCAAATAGACCCTACATTAAGCGGGATAAATTCGGTTACATTAGTTAATTCTATAAATAAAGAAGTGATTATAGCATATCGTGGAAGTGACGCTGAATTTTTCAAATTAGAAACAATTTTTAAAAACCCTAATTGGTTAAGTAATTTTGAAGATTGGTATGTGAATTTATTAACAACTATAGGCAAACAACGCACAACTCCAAGATATAACGAAGCATCTCAAAGATATGAAAATGTTTTTAAAAAATTTGGAAATAATTACAAAATTTCGGTTACGGGTCACTCTAACGGAAGCGGTCAATCTAATTTTATTGCTGAAAAATATAATGTCGAAGGTCATCATTTTAATCTTGCTATTAATCCATTGCAAAAACCGGTAAATACTCCAACGGAAAAACAATATGTTTATTCAACGGAAGATGATTTAGTTTCATTACCGGCAAGACTTAAACCACATCCAAATTCTAATTATGAAATTATACATATAAATCCTAAGCCGGGAACTGAAAATGATCTTGTAAAATTGCATGATATAGAGCAAATGTATACCGAAAATTATCCACAAACCGAAAGAGTTTCCACGGCAAGGTCTAGATTTGGTTTCGCAAATGCTATAGGTGGTTCAGTTATGGGTGGTTATTTTGGATACTATCAACCAACAAATTCTAAAGATGAACATTATTTTAGAACGACTCAGGGTGTATTAGAAGGTGCATTGTTAAACGAAGCGCCCCCTATTAATTTTACAAATTTTATGGATACCATGGGTATTAAAGAGAGTCTAGAAGAAAAGAATTATTTACGAAAATATTTAGGATTGCATCCAATTGAAGAAAAAAATATAGAAAAAGTCCCTACACAAATTTAATACCCCTGAAAATCAAAATTATGTAGGAGAAATTCCCAATATATCATTTTATGGTTATAACCAAATGAAAGAGGATAGCCGAACTGAATTTTTGAAGTGGCATGAACAAATGACAAACGATGAATATATATATTTGACATGCAAAAAGAAATATTAGATTATTGTCAAAGTGATGTGAGAATTTTACGATTAGGATGGATGGAATATAGAAAGAAAATCTTGGAAATAACTAACGATGAAATTGACCCCACAGCCTATTTAACGATTGCATCATTGACACAAACAATTTATAGATATTTGCATATGCCTGAAAATTCCATAGCTATTTTGAATAGTGTCATCAAAGGAAGTTTTAAAAACATTTCAAGTACTTCATGTTTTCTACCACAAACTTTTAAATTGTTAATTTTACATAAGATTTTTAATTTTTCCAATGTATAATAACATATATAAAAAGTTGATTTTAGTATATCTCTATTCATACATCCGTTGACTTGCGATTTACCTCCTTCGACACGTAAATTATTATACCAATTGTTACAATAAACATATTCTATATTATTTAATAATCCTGTTCTATTTTTAGGGTCGGGGATTATAGCTTTGTTTGCTATATATCCATTAACTCTAAATTTACCTTGTTGATGTTCACTTGTCAATTGATTCAATACCACCTTCATTTTCGATTGATGCTTCATAAAAATCTCAAGAGGAAGTTCTTTGAATGTGGTATTCATCTTGCTTTGTTTACACTACTGAGTTACACTCTTTAAGTGGATTTTATTTTTTGAGGTTTTTGCAAAATCGAAATTATATGAAATAAAAAAGGTAAAATTGTAAATGAATAAAAAGTAAATTAATTAAGTTCTCAATAAATATATGTTAATTGTTTTAAAGTTGTTTTCAAAGTTTAATGCCTTATAGATGCACTATTAACTCTAAAATTTCTTTACAATGTTCATTATTCATTTCTTGACTAAACATCGTCATTTGAATAGAACTATCTACATTACAAATCGTTATATTACCATCATCATATATTTTGACCGTTAAATAATTGTATTCTTGGTATTTAACATCACCATTTTTATTTTTTATTGGCTGAGTTAAAACATTGTCATGTCTTGAATCTGATAAAATATCATATACTTCAGCACTATTCATGAATTTGTTATGTCTTTTGTTTGGTTTCAAACAATATCTACCCCACAAGTTGTTGAGAAATAATTTAGCAATAGTTCTCAATCCTTCATTTTTATATATTTTATATTTTCCCAATAATATACCTTCCTTTTCAAAATATTTTTCAATATACAAATCTTCATCTTTTTCGCTTTGTACCCACTCAGGATATCCACTTGCTTCTTGTTTAATTTTCAAAAATGTATTAATAAAGCTTTCAAAAATAGTATAAGATGTATTTTCCCAGTGGACAATCTGATGTATTTTCTGAATTTATATCATTTTTTTAGAGCTAATTTTACTTCTTCGGTACACCACGTTCCACTCATTTTTGTCAAAGGAAATGTAAATTTCTCCATTTTAGACTGTCCCAAGGTCCTCAATGCTAAAACTGCCATTCCCAAATCATTTGGTGGAATTATTGTGCATTTTATTCGAGTCCAAAGAATTGTTCAATATCAGCGACTCCTTTTAATTCAATTCCTTGATAGATTTTTGTAGGATGTTTTAAAGGAAAATTACAATATTTTAAAACCCAAGGATACAAACTTGTAAAATCTACATATCTAATTGCTTCGTTGTCTCCACATTTGTGATATAATGTCATAGGGTCTGTTCTCCCGCCAAATAATGCATCTCTAAAAACTACAGGTTTGTTATAAGTGTTTACAAAATCAAGTACATTTTTGCCATTTTTTTGTAATTCTTTAAAATCACTTTCCCACATCATTACAACTTTATATCCAAGACTTTGAATTTTTCCAATCTTTTTTTGGTCTCTTCATACAGTTGATAAAATGTTTTATTTGTGGCATAATTTTTTCTAAACATATTCTTACTATTTGTTTTAGGATTTCCATGCCATTAATCACCGAGAAATTTATATATTGGGTTTGTTGCAGGGTCATAACCATCTACATATTTATGTCTTTCATTGTCACCAAAATGGAAATGAGGAATTTTGTATTCTTTGATTAAATTATCAATTTTATTTTGATGTTTTACATATTCTAACCACATATCACCTATTATTGATTGTTGTTTTCCTTTGATGACACTATTCAGAATAGCTATAGAATTTTCAGGCATATGCAAATACCTATGAATTGTTTGTGTTAAGGATGCAATAGTTAAATAGGAGGTTGGGTCAATTTCATCATTTGTTAAATCCAGAATTAATTCTCTATATTTCATCCATCCTAATCGTAAAATGCTCACATCACTTTGACAATAATCTAATATTTCTTTTTCCATCACAAAATGATATTTCTTATTCTTCATTTGCGAATACCAATCCAAAAATTTCGCTCGTGCATCACCTTTCATTTGATTATATCCATAATACTTTTTGTCCGGTATTAAACCCTCATATCTTTTATTTTCAGGGGTATTAAACTTGTGAGGAAAATAACCTTTCTTCTCACCTTTTAAATCAAATATTTTTGAGAATTTGCTCAATGGATTTGTTAAATGTAGGTAGCTGTCCATTAATGTCACGTTTTGATATTTTAGATACATTATTTTACCACCATTTTGTACCGTTTCAGGAATTTCATCCATTGTTGTCATTATGTATTCTATGATAAGTACAAAATCGTACTTACTCCCATTATGGGCTATGAAAGTGTGCTAGGACAACACACGGTGTCATGCGCGGATGACTCAGCAATGTCATACATGCCAGTAGTGTCATACGCGCCTTACAACATTAGCGCCCGAGACCCCTGTTGAGGAAGAGACCCCCCTTATATGGGAGTACACAGTACTACTGTACTGTGTAATAATGTGTCATGTAGAATACTGGCACATCATACTGCATGATAATGTAGTACAAGCATATGATAGGTTGATGAGACTTGGCCATGCTGACTAGGATTACCTCAGAGAGCTGAGTGAATAAGTAATGGCCAAGGCCAAAGAAACAATTGAGATTTCTAGAGTAAAAACAGCCGCATGGCAAAAGTCAATGTAATACCTAATTCTTACTGCAAATATATGCAATGAGTCTGGACATAGTTCCTAAGAATCGACATAGCTTGATTAGTCTTATATAGTGCATAATATAGAACCCTGCACTATATATGATCCACCAGTAGTTTCACAGTCACTGTCAAGTAGAAGGTTTGGTACTGCCTCCTACAAAATGGTATCAGTGTGCTACGCACCACCACCGCCACCGCCGCTTCCACAAATTTTTTCTGCTTTGAGATTGTAACTTTACCGCCGAATTTACGCGTGCCTCAGTTTTTCGAATGGAATTTGGGCTCTCGAGTTGTTGGCGCGTTACATAACTTTGGGGTCAACACTGGCCAAAACGTCGTTTGCGACTTCCTTCAGCGGGATGACTTGTGGCGCTGTCGGGAATTGTTCTTCAAATTACTTGTAAGGACGTAATCTTTCTTCGCGAGTTACTTCATGATGGTTTCTTCGTGCAACTGCGCGTGCTTTGCAGTCTTGGCTGTTGTGAGTGCCTAGTGCGCACGCAGTTCTTCGCTCAGATGTTCGCTGTGGCGTTTGTTGCTGAAAATCCTATCTTAGAATTATCAAATGCAGCGTATACTTTCTTCGCGCCGTGATCTGTGATGGAAAATTTCAGCTCGCCATGGAAGAGGTCCTACTGTGGCACAGTGTGCCACAAATAAAGTAGCCCCAGGCTATCTTTCGTCTTACGTTCGATCTGCGCCCGAGGCTTGCAAATTACCTTTACAAATTATGGCAATTTTTGCGGGTGCTGCTTAAATTCGGGTTTGGGAATGGTCGAAATTCTACTTCTGGCTGCTGGCCCTTGTGTTCGCACTCTGACGCGCTGGTCGACGACTCGTCGTTTTTCTTACTCGCTGGCAGTTGTGCGCCGTTAATTCCTCTCGGTAATTGTGCCAATTGGTCAGTGTTTTCCGCGGAATCTTCGTCTGCTCTCTGCTCTGCGATTGGAATGTGTGCGCAACGTTCTTCTCTGGCTCGGAATTGGCGTGATGCAGCTTCGAATTAGCGCTATTCCGCTGGCGTGCGTGTTCTTCGTCACGTGTCTTTGCGACTACGTGGGATTGCACAAATTTATGCTGAGGAATTCGAATTGTTCTTTAAATTGGCAGATGCGGCTTGCTTGCGTTGCCCTTAGCTCTCAACGCTCCAGCGTTCTTAACAGTAGCTAACCCTAAGTGGTATCGCGCTGCAGCGTTGCTTTGACTTCCGTGGGCCGATCGTTGACCAATTTTGCTCAATTTGTTTTCGTCTTACCTCTTCGAGTTCGCTGGAAAACTTTGGTTGGGATTTGGTAACGGCAGTTGTTTATTTGCTGTTGGGCCTGGCTTCTGCGTCTTCGCTCTTAACACTATACGCCTGTACGGCGGAAGCGCTGGCAGATTTTTCAGAATCAAATTGCTGCGTTTCTCCACCGACTTAAGCAACTTTTTCAATGTCCTCTTCACGGCGGGCTTCTTCGCTGTATATTCCGCCTCAGCGGCGCTCGGGGGTGGCGGGAGCTGCTTCTGGGCCCTCCGGGCTCTCCAGCTCGGCCCGGGTGTTTGAGCACCGGGGATTGGATGGGCTTGGGGCTTTGGGGCCCACCCCGTACTTTGTCCCGGAATGGGAGGCGCCGGCCGGAGCGCGGCGAGGCAGCAGGGGGGCGAGCAGTACAACGTTCTCTGGCTGGAGGGCGAATACGCGCTTTTGGCGAGCGCGCTTCTATCTCAAGAGGAAAGTCGCACCCAAGCATCGCTGCCTGCCACGCCCACGGATTACCCCGGCGGCTCGCGTGACTCTCCTGGGCTGGTATCTGCCACTGTACGTATGTTTGAGTGCTACTCTACACCCCACCAGCGTGCAGGGGGTGCAGGTGCCTCAGGTCTACAACGTAGCCAACCAGCTCTCGAGGAGCTCAACACGGTCGCTATAACCACCGCTCATAATTTGGGATCATCTCCTCATAGCGAAGCTGTAGTTGACCATTTGCCTTTGGCACCAGAGCATCACGTTGGAAACCTGACCCACGAGAGCAACATATTTACGCCTAGGCGTGAAAGTGCACCTCCAAGTGGCGAGCGCGGTTTGTCAAGCGTGAACGAGTGGAGCGTCAGGCTGGCACGCCAAGCTGTAGCGGTGGATATTCTAGCGGTATGTGCGTTGCGTAATTGGTGGAGTACTTGGACAGCACGAGTGCTCAGCGGGCGTGTTTCATCTGCGCTTACGACATGGCGCCTACGTGCCCGTCTCGCACGCATGCGTGTTTCCCTAACAGCATGGCACGAGCGAGCTCACCGCAAGAATCAGGTCCAACGCAAAAAGCAAGCTTTTGCTGGACACGCAAGTTCACGATTGGCGTCCCGGCTCTTGAGTGCATGGCGAAAAGAACAGCGTCGTGTAAAAGAGATCACTCTCGAAATCACGGTGTAGATCAAAATTATTAAAATTTCAAATTTCAAATTTATATAATTTTTAAATTGCTATTTTTTAAAAAATTTAGCGAATTTTAAGTTTATACTATGTATTCTTATTTCATGTAAATATAAATATTAAAACTGTCGTTTATACCATCATTGTCATCCCTGTGACAAATATCGCTATCGTGCCACATACGACACCTCAAATGCCACATGGCATCATGTGTGCGACGATAGCTATGACAATCGTTGCCATGACGGTCAAGATGATTTCGCGACGATTTCGCGATGATTTCATCATGATTTCATCATGATTTCGCGACAACTTCGCGATATCTGATTGACAGCTGTCGTCGTTAGCATCGTCGTTATTATGATACGCGTCACGTTCGCAATCAATTGTGAAAAAAAAGATTCAAATATTTTCGAAAAAATTAAATTGATTTACAATAAATTTTAACAATTATGGGGTTTAAGTAGGGGTCCAGTTTAGACCATTTTCGCACAAGTTTTCGGCGATTTTTTCACGGGTATATCATGAAAAAGGTGGCACATTAGGTCATATTCTCATTATCTTATATATATCCATAATATGACCTAATGTGCCACCTTTTTAACGAACTACTCAAAGAACGCACAAAGTACTTAAAGAACGCACAAAGTACTTAAAGAACGCAATTGACTTAAAGATTAAAATCTAAGTATATACCAATAGAATGGCCTTGACCGATGCTCAAAAACGTGCCAAAAAGAAGTATAGGGAGACCCATGTTGAACAAACACGAGCTTTGAATAGAAAACATCAAAAGACTTGGTATGATACTCACAAAGATGAGCACAATATTAAAATGAAAGAATACATGAGGAAAAAAAGGTCTCAAAGATTTGAAAATGAACCATTATAAACAAGCTTAAAGATTAAAATATATGGTATATATAAGTATACATGTCTCAAAATATCACCAACAAAAGCATCCAAACTTATTTTTGCCAAAACATTAAATCACTTAAAGATAAGAGTGTTTATAAGAGTATAATGGATTATCAAAATATCGACACCTCAAAATTTGCTCTAAGGTCATTCCTCAAAATGCAATGGGTCAAAACCTTGACCGCTGGTGGAGCACAAGATTATGTGATTTCAACTTTGAAAGAAGACGAAATTATAATCAAATCGGACACCAAAAAGATGGGCAATATGTGGAGTAAAATTCACAAAGTCAATATGGGCAAGATATTGACCAAACATTATGGCATATATGAAATAATACAAGCCCATGTCAAGCGGAAAGTATATTTCGATATTGATAGTGATAATTCTTAGTGAACACAATGGACGAACCAACAAAGGAAGCGCTGAGAACGCTCAAGTCTCTGCGTGACGAAAATGTCCTATCCGAGGTAGAATTTAATACCGAAAAGAATAAGCTGTTAGGAAACGAGGGACACATATGCAATCTAACTATGAATAAGCTGAAAATCAGCTTATGCATAAGCTGAAAATTAACCAACGAATAAGCTGAAAATCAGCTAATGCATAAGCTGAAAATCGGCCTACGAATAAGCTGAAAATCTGCTTCTGCATAAGCTGAAAATTAGCCTGCGAATAAGCTGAAAATCGGCTTCTGCATAAGCTGAAAATCAAACTATGAATAAGCTGAAAATCAGCTTATGCATAAGCTGAAAATTAACCTACGAATAAGCTGAAAATTAACCTACGAATAAGCTAAAAATCAGCTTATGCATAAGCTGAAAATCTGCCTACGAATAAGCCGAAAATCCGTAATCAGTACTGTAATCGAATACCGTAATCAGTTTTTTAACAGTTATCAAATGACTTTCTTAAATCAATGATTTTGGAGTACAATTCATCTCAAATATCTCATATTCCAGCGTGTATACTTTCTTAATATGGGGACTTATGGGTTCAACTCCGTGACTTCGCCAGCGGCTGGCTTATTTTCTTATTCTTAAATTTTGGCCAAAAACCCAGCGGCTGCTTTCTTATAGGTGGAGTTTCTTATAGCCCGAGCAGTACTGTACGGAACTTCATATTTCACCTCAACGCCGTCGAAGACTTGCAGTATTGTATGTCCAGGTTTGTTGGGGCATCATTGATGGAAACCCAAAGATTCCCAACTTTTCTACAACATGTTCGTGGATGAGATTGTCGAAATGGAAACGAACGGTTGCCGTGTGTGGGACGTGATCGAGAATAAGCCCTTTTCCGCTCGAGTAAAGTTGTACAAGGTGATTGAGGACTTTGTCGGCTTGACCGACGCGGGGAACGTGTATGGAACAAATGCAAAGATGGGATGCTCCAAATGTTGGTTGGTCGGAACAACAAAGAGAACGTCCTGCATGGAGAAGACAATATATGCCCAGATGTTACAGCACGACCCAGGTAAGTTCGAACATCTTCCACAATCCTCTCCGGCTGGACCAACCGGACTAGCATCGCGATCTGCGATTTCGTCGTCATTAAGGTCCAAACGCGTGGATACGTGGTTCCGGGTTTTGGCACCGTGGTTCCAACCGTCTGGACCTACCGTCTTACCCAACTAGTATTGCGATTAGAGATCTCAACGTAATTCAAGGTCCAGCCATGTGGAGGCATGGTTCCGGGGCAGTGGCCGCGTGGTTCCAACTGAAGATTAAACGTTCGCTAATGTGCAGATACAGAGCCAGCGATGAGGACGGACGAAGAGATAAGGGAGTTGCAACAGCTTCACGACGGCATGATCGAAGCGGGAATGCACCCGGATGTCATTAAGGAGAAAATGGCAAAAACTGGGGTCAAAGGATCAAGTGCGTTTTCCAGACTAATGAAATTTGATTTGCCACGCGACTTACTCTTCGACCTCATACACATCTTGTCCAACAACGAACATCGGAACTCATCAACGATTCTCGGCGATGACTGGAACGGCAAGTGTCGTAACTTTGCAAGGGCGTTCAAAATGCACAGAAGTTGGCTTATACCTATCCCACGCAGAAATGAGAATGATGACCGTACCCCCCAAGAACGGCTAGCATGTAAGTATATCCCTGTTGCCCGTGAGGTTTCCAATTGGGATCCAAAGGTGTTCCTACGAGGTGAGCCTGGGAGGGGAGGACCCGACACACTTGTGGTCTGAGTGGATACCCCCCGAGAAACCTGAGTACCTTGAACTCAGTAGAAAGACGGAAGCAAACAGATACCTTGGAGTTTGTGCTGGATCTAGAGCCCCGGGATCCGACTCAGATCTCAGGTTTTAGGGTTTATGACTGTCATATGTCATAGGGTCATAGTTCCGTTGCGATAGCTATTACGAACCGACAGTATGCTGGACTTTAGGTTCAGGGTTATTATTATGGGCTCTGGTAGCCCCTAGCCTGACCCGTCTCTGATCGGAACCGTGACTCCGCTAGTAGCTAGGATGACAGTACAGTAGTACTGTACTGTCACTCATCACTTCGTATTATCCGGGTTTCCGAGATGCATGATAAAAGCACTCGGCCGGACTGATTATAGGAGCTTAGCCAGTTTGTTTTACCCGAGCGGAACACCTGTTCTCGCAGGTTATGCGCGTCACCACTTCCCTAGTAATTCTGATGGCACAGCGCCGAGCTGTTGCCATGATTGGCTAAGTTTTGACACAGAGATGGGGTGGGCGCCCCCTTAGACGGTAGCTTTCTCTCCGCAGTATGGCCTACTTTTGAGGTGGAGATCAGTTTTTTCGGCATTTATTCGGCAGAGTATCGTCGCTGAGTATGGTTATATTTTACGTTCCGTTTGATCAGCGGGCAGGACACTCCGCGTTTTGTGGGGCGCTCCCACGGTTAGCCACTTGGCTCATGACCTGCTTGATTGTGCTATTGCTTGCTGAGGCTCCTGCAGGAAATGGCCGCTGCGAGATTGTCCATTACTGTCGCACCGCTAGCCCGCAATCCCATCTCACCGTCATTTTAAAAATGGACACAACGCCAAGACCACGTACACGCGCTAGAGCGCGTAAATTAGCGACTATTTTCGATGATGTTGGGGCATTGAATTCGGCTACCCCCACGACGCCGCATTTGGTTTCGGCTGACGAATCGGCTGCGGCTGCAACGCTCGTTCAGCGGTTACGAAAGGATTCATTTGATGTTCAGTGCGCAAAGACAGCAGCCACTAAAGTTCTGGGGGACAAGACAGCAAAGTTTCATGGCAATGAATCGTCGGCTTCGGACATTTTTTCGCAGCTGGTTTCCGAGATTCAGCAGCTTTTCGCGCTGCAGTCGCAGGCACTTGCACCCCTGTTTGAGCTGTCTGCTGCCAATGTCCCTGTCATGACTGCTGCAAATGAGCTGTTGTATTCTGTGCTGTTGCTGTTGACTGCGCCAGGGTCTCCTGCCCGTAATTGGGTGGAGGCTTCTGGGGCCGATGTTCCTGCTGACGGCAAACGTGCCACCCTCGAGGTGGTGCGTATGCTCGCTGATGATTCGACTCCGTTCGAGTCTCTGACTGAGCTGCTTGACGTGAGGATTTCAGATGAAAGTGACCCTGACTCTGGCATTCGTCTTTTTAACAGTTGTCTTCGGGATGCGCAGCGTCTGCAGACGCTGCCCGAAGACGCTGTTAAAAGGCAATTCCTCTCTGCCCTGTCTGGACCGGCTTACGCCACGCTGGTTGACTCGTTTGCTCGAGCTGACCAGCGTGCGGCTGTAAGTCTGCTCACCCTGCAGGCGCGCGTGCGCGAGCAATACCGCTGCGGGCGGCTCTCGGGCAAGCGCACTGCGGGGCGCCCCATGTCCGTGGCATCTTGCACCACTGACACTGGCCTGGCTTCGGCCATCGAGCGGCTCAGTTCTCAGTTGGTCAAGTTGCAGCGGGATGTGGATTCCCTTAAGGAGGGTGGCTCCAAGCCACCTCATGGGAAACACACTCCGCGCGGCTTCCACCGACCTGGAGTGCAACCGCTTGCTCATTCCGCCTCTTCGGAGGTGGCTTTTGACAAGCGGTCTGGTACCTTTGTCCCAACGTGCAGGCACGAGAAGTGCCGCGCCGTTGGGTCCGGAAGCATTGGCTGAGTGAGTGTCCTCACAAGGACACTCACCCGATGTCCATTTCGGCGTCCTACTGCCAAGCCGTCGAGTCTTATGACTCCGACGTGCTTGCCCTTCGTTTTCAGCGGTACTATGACGCTGGGGATGAGGGGTCCATGGAGCACTTGTGTGCTCTTGTGGGGCAACCTGAAATCTATGAGCTGTCTGCCCATTCCTTTGCTCCAGAGCCTACGGCTCTGCAGCAATTCAAGGATGCTGCTGCCTCTGCTGAGTCTGCACCTGATGAGCACCTTTCCATTGGCCGTGTTGCATTTGCTGAGGTCAGCGGTCCGCTTGCTGGTGGTGTCGCTGAGCCGACCGCCAGCAAGCAACTGCTGCCGAGGGCCTCTGCACCCGTGCATGGTAAGCCGATTGACTTGCACGAGGTCAGCGGTGCCGCCTTCGTGCCGCCGTCTGCCTCTCTGGCTCTCGGCCCGATGGCTTCTGCTGACAATTCATTCAAAACATTCAACACTGTCCACCCTGACTGGCTTGACATTGACCCTGAGCCTGTTGAAGTGTGTGACTCCGATGACGATGGAGAGGGCTCCAACTACCCTCCTGATGTCTGCCTGGCTGAAGTTGTAGGGGGTGCACCGCCGGCGGCTGCAGCGTTTCGGCGGTTCGGAGTCCCCAGGGGCTCCAGGCCATTTGGCTTCGGTGAGTTTGCTCTCACTCTCTTCATGGTGGCTACGTTTCTGTTCAGTGCTACGGCGATGCCGACACTCGTGGTCGGCGGTGGTGTCAGGGGCCTGGTTGAGCCCGGAGCCACCTGCGGCTACGATGCGGTTCATCCCGGTGATGCATTACTGATTTCCTTTTTGCCGTCCGTGATTGCTACTGGTTCGTCAATGCCGCCGCGGGATGTGGAGCCGTTCTTTTCTCGATCGACCTCAGCGGCTCTGCAATTTGAAAGTCTTGCCACTCCACTCCAGGATCCGCCTGGCCCACTTGGGTCGGGTGGTGTCAACACTTATGATGTTTCATCTCAACTTACTTCGGATGCTTTCCTGCCTTGGAATCCGTCTGCTGAACTCGGCTCTGCCGACCAGCTTTGCAGTGGCTAGAGTCTGCTAATTTCGAATCCTGGTGGTGTGATTAGCCTTAGCCGCAGTGGTGGGTTGTGCCGGGACAAGTCCCCGGGCACCCAGCTTAAAGTATATCTGTTTCCAGTAGAATGCTGTTTGTTATCTGTTTACTTAGCTCCGCTTGCCTAGCCCTATTAGCTACAGTCACAGCTCCGGGCGTGGTGTGCTGGACTTTAGGTTCAGGGTTATTATTATGGGCTCTGATAGCCCCTAGCCTGACCCGTCTCTGATCGGAACCGTGACTCCGCTAGTAGCTAGGATGACAGTACAGTAGTACTGTACTGTCACTCATCACTTCGTATTATCCGGGTTTCCGAGATGCATGATAAAAGCACTCGGCCGGACTGATTATAGGAGCTTAGCCAGTTTGTTTTACCCGAGCGGAACACCTGTTCTCGCACAGTATTCGTTCTATCTTATCTTAGCAGTTTTCCGTTCTGATATTCGTTGCTTGTATATATCGTATTTGACATATCCAACAGGTTTGACCCCACTCACTGCTTTATTTAGCCACTGCGAGATGCTGGCCATGATTGGCTAAACGTTAGACGCCTGGGATGGAGTGAGGCGTCGCCTTGGGCGTCCGGCTGTGGGCGGTATGGCCTAAGCGCTTTCTACATGGTTGATCTGGTCTGAGATTGCGAACGCGCGTTGCGTTTCTCGCAAATTTGGTGTAGTATCGTTGGATTGGAGCTGGATTTTGGTCGGCATCTACACCTACGTCTTCGCGCACTCCTCGTTGTCCCACACGACCACCGCATTACGGGTTTCGCTATCTTGATTTCAGATTACGAGACGACTTATACGCTTCGCTTGGCCGCTGCCTACCTTGCTGGATCTGCTCAGATTTTAGCTTCACTCCACCCCTTTAGTCTTTTCATCATCATGGTTACTACTCGCCTTTCTGCTAACGCGACACGTCGTCGTAATTTGGCTACAATTTTCGACGATGCCGCTCAACGTCATGCGGTTACGCCACCTACGCCTATGGCTACGACAGCGCCAGCCGCTACCTCGCCTGCGGCGACATTTCTCGCTACCATTCGCACTCTCGCGCGTGAGCGTTTCTACGAGTCTGTCGCTACCCACGTCGCTAAGAAAGTGCTTGGTGGGAAGTCGGAGCGTTTCTCTGGCTCCGAGTCCCAGGCCGATGTTCTTTTCTCCAGGCTCGTCCCGGCGATAAGGGACGCTTTTATCGCCGAAGATCCTTTGTTCGAGCCGCTCTTCGACCTCTCCGAAGCCACCGTTCCTGTCCGGGCTGAGGCGAACAAGCTACTTTTCTCCGCCCTCGAGTTAATTATCTCTCCTGGTGGACCCGCCTCGGATTGGCTCGAGACCTCCGCCGACACGCATCCGGCAGACGGCAAGCGAGTTCTTTTCGAGCTCGCCCGCAGATTGCTGGACGCTGGGTCTCCCTTCCAGGGCACCCAGACGCTCCTCGGCGTGCGCATCCACGCCAACATGGACCCCCAGGACGATATCACGACGTTCAACTCCGCCCTTGCGTCGGCTCGACGCAAGATCACCTTCGACGACGAGGAGATTAAGGGACTTTTCATCAACGCCCTCGACCCCGTATACTTCGCCCCCGTTGCCAATCGGCTACTTCTCCACGACCAGCGAGCGGCCACCGACTTGGCCACTATCCAACATTGGGCGTGCGAATGCCATGTTCGCAACGCCGCCCTCGCCAAGGCCGCACACCCTACGAGCTCCGCCCTCCCCCACGTCTACTCCATGGCGACCGAGGACACCGTGGATTGCTCAGCTATATCTGACTTGGCTATCGTGCTGGACTTGAAGAAGCAAGTGACCGCCCCTCGCCAACAATATCAGCAACCATGGCTATACCCCTCGTGCTCAGAAGCCGCAGCGCCCTGGAGCGAAGCTGCGTGGCGTCCTGGCGCCGGCGACATTCCCACCGGTTCTTTTTCCCACTGAAGATTTCCGAGAAGATCGCCTTCGACAAGAAGAAAGCGGAGTTCGTCCCTATCTGCCGGCACTCGCTTTGTCAGAAGGCGAGTGCCAAGCACTGGCACCGTGACTGTCCCCACGGCGGACCCCGAGCTGAGCAAAAGGAATCTATTCCTGCGTTCTCTCAATGCCTCTAGTGGCTGAGTGGTACCGGGACCGTGCCTGCCTGGCTAGATTCACTTTAGTTAGATGTGCAGATGATCCTGCGGGATTTATTTTCTCTGTTTCGTACTTTCGTATCTGCTAGTGTCTGCACACGGTGTGCACTAGACGGGACAGCCCTGCCAGAAAGGACAGGCCCCCCGGGATGCATTTCTTCCACCTGACATTGGTGTTTGTTTCGTTTTCGACCCTCGACCGTATCTGCCAGTCACCACCCTAGGTGGTGTGCTGGATCTAGAGCCCCGGGACCCGACTCAGATCTCAGGGTTTAGGGTTTATGACTGTCATAGGTCATAGGGTCATAGTTCCGTTGCGATAGCTATTACGAACCGACAGTACTCGTTCTATCTTATCTTAGCAGTTTTTCGTTCTGACATTCGTTGCTTGTATATATCGTATTTGATATATCCGACAGTTTGGTTTTCACTGGACGGCAGATGGGACTTCCAAACCAAGATATTGATGGATAAACTTCTATCAGAGCTTAATGTCCATCCAAACTCAGACACTGAACCTCAGCCAGCTGCGATACATCATCAATGCACGCAGTGGTAGTACCGAGAATGGCTTACCCATTGAAGATCACCTCGATAATATGCACAGAAACGAACAATATTGCAAAGGACATAGACCAAACGATTGCGAACTTTGCAGTTCGTTACCGAAATTGCCCTGGAGATATAAACCACCAAATGGTTTGGACCCCGGTGGCACTTATGGGGCTAGGTTTTGACAATGTGATGGACATAGCACATGCTTCCTGCATCGTGGAAACCGTGAGGACGTTATGTAACACGTTAGAGCACGACTACTGGGGAAATCCTCACTCCCATGGGTCACAAACGGCAACAAATGCTCACCTCTATAGAGACTGTAGCAGCCTGTGGAGCAAAATGGCTGTTTACAATATGGAAAGGGAAGTCAGGGAGTTGCACATACAAGGATCACCCTTCTCGCATCACCTCTCTTTCAAGCAAGCCCCGGACAGGGCGGTGAACTGGTTCAAACGGGTCAGCTGTCACTGACAAAATACGGCCGTACTCAATTGTATGTTGCCGTGGCACCGGTTGCCCCAAAAGGCATCGACGTGTAGCGGTATACGTTACAAGTATAGATATGTCTGCCATCAAAACGGAAGAAAATGCTATTGTTGACACGCAAGTTTACTTCACGAATGTACTTACATAAGAGGCCTCCATTACATTGGCACATATGTATGCTCCCCCATTTAGGGGTAACCCCCCTCCATATCCCTCCCTACCCCTACCCCTACCCTACTCCCCCCACCTTCCCTCCACTCCACCACCGCCGCCGCCGCCCGTCCTCCTTCTTCCCATGACCCCTTTCGTTATTTTTCTTCCCTCCACCCCCACCGGGCAGCAGCCAGCCACTCCATTCCCATGATTGTTTTCCAGACTGGCTGATGACCCCTCCGCCAGCGAGCCTTTTTGGCGCACGACGGGTATTTTTTGCTCGCTGAATTTTCCTTAACGGATAGCTGAGATGTGCTTTGGCGCACTATCATCGGGGGAGTAGCTCCTAGCCTTGCTAGCCTGCCTTGTGCAGGGTGACAGCCTCCTAGGACTTGGTCCTCTCACTCAGTGTAATGTTTTATTATTATTATTATCATTATTTTTAGCAATTTTGGGAGGCATGACTATTTGTATGTACTAGAGTGATTTCGCAGGTCACGCCCGTTTTGTTTATTATATTGTATCAACCGTTTTTTACAGATTGTAGGTCATGATGCATGTGACGGGTTCAACGACTCAGATATGCCGAAACTGTCCGAAATTGTAATGGGCCATCTGAAGCACGCTGGCCATTCATTATCATTTATAGTTGGCATTTTGGATGAGAGAGAATACAATAATTTATGTGCCGTCATGCCCATTAAATGTTTCAGAACTCCAATAAGTGCTTTCGTCGTTATTAATAGCGTATTCTGAGATTTTTTAATCAACCTGCAAATTTGAATGTGCTTTAAGTAGAGATTCTCGAGCCTTTACACGAATTTTGTAGTTTCCAAAATACAGTGTGAAAGGTACGCATGGATATCAGCCATAAGCCGCACCGCATGCAAAAGCTGGGATTTTACTATTGCAACCCTTAGCATATCTGACTCATGGAAGTGGTCGTGTACGCAAGTGCTAGACATGAATGCGCTTCCTGTTTGGTGTACAATTTTCCCCCAGAAAACTTTAGAACTTCATGGATGCATTAGTTCAATTAACATCTGAATTGTAATGTACCGTGTTCACAGTTTGTAAGGTGGCTAAGTTGACTTCATCAGCAAAGGTTATCTTTCTCAGTTCTCTAAAGGCGCGAAGGCAGTCAAGAGTTCCAGCTTCTAGTGCAATATCCGCTTCACACACTGCAGGCGATGATAGCCCCTCAGCATAACACTGCCATGCACGCACCGACAGAATATTGCCGAAATGCATCCCAAACTGGCAGAAACGGTGTTTTTCCTCATTGCGCAGAAGTAATTCTATTACTGCGTAATGGAGAATCCCATCTTCAATTTCAGCTTTTTCACCAGCCTCGGTCATATCAACGATATCGGACTCTGAGAAGCGTTTGACGTCAAAGATCTCAAAGTGTGTGTAGATCTTAGGCAACCGTGATATACTTCCATGACGTACAGATGATATGAAACGAAGGGCACTGCCACGGGGTGCTCTGCTTGGAAATCCTAAGTGGCTTGCCTGTTGACTCAAAAAGTCAAGCGTTGATCGCAGGCGGTGAGGTTCCAGTTTTGAAAGCCCTGCGCTTCGGTATGCAAACTTGACCTGGTGATCTTCCATCCAATGAAAAAGATCAGAAGTGCTGCCAAGCTCAGAAGTGAACACCGATCCTGGTTTGAGGTGCATGAAGTACTCCATCCCTGCTTCCGCTTGCATTTGCACTACCTTCGAAAACAGAACGGCTGGTTTGTTCCCTGTTTCTTCAAGAGAAGTCACCCTCATCTGCGAGGCCAGATCTCCAGCGGCAACTTTCACAGCTTGATATAATTCACTCGGCCACGCCTGGGTAGTGTAAATCAAAATGGGATATGTACGCATCCGTCCCATCAAGTAGGCATCCATGCTTTGTAGTGTAGAAAGCAGCATTTCTAGATCCTGCTGAGACAAAATAATGAGGTATGCAGCAACAGGTTGTTTACGTGAGGGCTCAACAGTGATAGGTGCATCCTGAGTCCTGTTTTGAAGCCAAAAAATATCTGTGGAGTGTGCATAACCCACCAAGTCTGTCTGCACTTCATCTCGCCTGCTGTACAGTCCCGTTTCCTGGTAGAACCACATAGTACGAAAATTCTCCGGAATTATGCCGCTCACATATCCATTAGCTTGTACGGGTGCCCAAGTGTCATCTGTGCGTCCCAGGCACTTCATCTGGTGGTCAGAGGACACCACTGCAGGGTAATCGGCACCCCACTGGAACGAGCGACACCTGTTCAACTCATACTGGGCACAAGCTGCTCGACAGGCTGCGGCTCCGGGCTGAAGACCAAGGTCAACAATGGCACCAGCTGCTTGCTCCGTCAACCGAAGCCCTTTAAAGAGAGGTTTTGACCAGTCATCCCGACCGAAGTAATTCCCTTCGTCGGCTGAGGGACTTACCGAGGAAACCAACGCTCCACCTGCTTGAGCACGGTGCACAGCTCGCCGGGATACAAAGCACAGCTCAACGCAGCAGGTTCGGGGCGGGAACCCACTGAGTAGGAGATCAGGATAAACATGTTGATCTTGGAGGAACCCGTTGTTGAGAGATTTGTGGAACAGGAGAAAGCCCCGGTCGGAAAGCCATCTGAAGATGGTCGCCAATAGAAGAATCGACTCAGTGCTATTCATGCCGAGGGTTGTGGACAAATGAAACTCGACAAGAACCTGTTCAACGTGGTCAAGGACTTGCGGTGCAGCCTTGCGCATGTTCTCCAAGACTGAGAGTTCGCAACCCTCACAGTCGATTTTCAAGACGTCAATACGTCGATGACCCAGCAGCTTCATGGCATACGGAATTGTGACCACTGGCATTCCGCGCCCAAAATTATTTACGCCAGCCATTCCAAACTGGAAAAATCGCACATCGGCATCACGGCTTAGCTTGTGCGGATGCGAAATGGTAGGATCGAATGAATACACTTTGCAACCGTATCTCCGACCAAACTCAACATCGAAGCTGTAGTCGTTGGCAATGCCGACCGAGTATACTACACAGTCCCGTTTTGGTTTGATATCGGCGCATATGAACCAACCCCCATCCGCCTGAGTACCAACGCGAACCTTATGAAGGCACTTATACGGTGGATCGGAAGAAAGCACAAGCTCACTTAAGGTTGCGAGTGACGCAGAAACCTCGGCAGAAAGTTGCGCAGACGCCTGGATAGCGGGAGGTGAAGCAATTTGAGCATGATCGAGGTAGGCGGTGACCACGGGAGACTGGGAGACACCGGGAAAGAATTCTCTTGTTCCGGCGAAGATAAAAGCTAGAGTGCTGAAACCAAGCCCACGTAGAAATTACCTTTTAGGGAAACTCTGACGGGAGAGAAGTAAAAAGGCAAGTCTATTTCGCACTCGTAGCCTACACACAATATATACCAACGCAAAGGCCAATAGCAGGAAGGTGAATACTTGTTGAAATGAAGCGTATGCTTGCTGAGGCGCAGCAGAAGACGGGTGAGGTTGCAATACTTCTTTATCCTTCTCAGACTTCCAAAATTCAGGCGTGTTGGAAAGATTCAGAGATTCTGCTAGCGTCAACGAGGGCAGACGCACAGGATGACGAGGAGGAGGAGAAGGGAATTCGGGTAGCAAGGGTGCAAACGGAGGCGAAGGAGGTGGAGGAGACGGAGGAAGTATGAGACTTGGAATAGCAAACAGTTGGAACTGCTGCCAACTGTTGCTGGTTGAGCAACTTGTTTCGGCTTCCTGAATTTCATCAGGATATTTCGCAAGCAAGCCATACTTGGCAACTTTGTGGTTCACTTCTCCACTGCTCCATCTTGTCGGATCAGTTGCCAGCTTTACCGTGAAACCAGTGTGACCAACAGTCACCACCTTCACACCTACTTTATCGTAGTAATACTTCAATAACTGTTCCAAGTTCATTTGCTGGCCTGGTTGGGTCTTCAAGTGTGTATCCACCAAGTCATACCAATATTGCCAGTGCAGCACAAGGTCAGAGGTGATGTTTAACGCCAAGCGCAGTAAACCAGAGGGAATAAGAGCATGCCGATCTGTATACCCTCCATACCCTTGACCGCTTGGCACATACATTGCATTTTTGGGAAACATCCTTAAGGGTTGAGGCGGGCATAGATAAACGTAGTCTGAACGAGTGTATATGAACCAGTCATACACGGATACCAGTTGAAGTTCTTCAATTTTTTGAAGAGCTAGGTATCTATACGCAAGAAGAATAGCCGCAGAACCGTTCTGGTAACAAGGCTTTACACCCCCGAGGAACTGTGGGGGCGGGTCTGCTTGTCTATTCAGGCACAGTGCCCTCCAACCGAAACGGACTCTGTCATCCTCGGACAAACCATCTAACACTTCTCCCCAGTCATCTCTTTCGTCAACTTTCCAGACATATTTCGATCTCTGGTGCAGATAGGAGGCATGTTGAGCTTCCTCAGTCTCAGGAGGGCCCAGTAAAGCTAAGTCTGCTTTGTAGGGTTTAAGCACGTATCTCGACAAGGAACGCCAGGGCAGCAGACCACCTCTTAATTGTCCGTTTACCACCACCAAGACTTTCAAGGGAGCCGTATCCACACCGTCACCTGCTTCCAAGATAACAAAGAGTACTACCAAATAGATAAGGAACCTGATCAATGCCGCTCTTTCCCAGGAGCGACCAACAAACCCCGACATTGCGATGACTAGCTACTACCCGTAGGGCCCGCATTCGGTATGAGGGTGTTCGCGTCGCGGTTTGGAATAATTAAATATAGATCATACTGTTATGATCTCCCGATGCATCAAATTGCCATTTCCATAATTCCATTCCTGATATCTTTAATCGTAAGGCGCAGTCATCACCGTCTTTGGAAGAATTAAATAATTAAATATAGATACCCCCCTTCTTGTCATACATTGTCTCTTGCTAGAATACACACTATCGATTATATTATGCTGGAATCTGTATAGGCAGCCCTGACTGGGAGTCCCGGTGCAGGCCCCTATGACAGACCCCTAGGACCAACACTGGACCGCTGACTGATCTATAGGTTCGTGCTGTGACACACGCTGTGTCACAGGTAGGCTAGTATCCGAGACCGTTGCGAGACCGTTCCGGGTATATCTAGCTTAGGGTTTATTATCTTATCACAGTTTATCCACACAGTTCGGGACCCTCTGATATCTAGTGAACTAGGATATTCCGGTAGGTCGTGGCCCCATCCACGCTTTATTCCACTTGCTAGTTTGGCCATGATTGGCTAAACGGCCGCTCGGAGAGGTGGTGCGCGTTTGCGCGTTTGGGCATTAGTGGAGATTATGAGATGAGCGGCTTGCGGTAAGCGACTTGGGCCGCGGCTATGGGGTGCCGGCTTGGATTGGGTTTCGCCGTCGCAATGTCCATTATCCACGGTTTTCTGCTCGCTCTGATCCTGCCTGCTACCGTATTTTGGGCTGGTGACCTAGGCACCTTTGACTTCGACGACATCTTCCTTCGCCCCTCGCTAGCATGGCCCGACCGCTCTTTCCGTGTCTGTGACGTCACATTTTCTCCGCGACCCTACCCAAACGTGCTGCAGCGTACCGCCTCCCCTCAGGCTTATCTAGAGATGGGAATCACAACGAGATCCAAGAAATCCCTCACGAGGGACAGCGACATCGACGCCTCTCTGAGGTTGATCGACGGGGTACGGAACACGCCGACGGCAGCTACGCCTTCAGTTCCTACCCCCAACCCTGCATCGAACGAAGACGCGGACGTGGCCGTCAGACGTTACTTGCAGGAGCAATCCAAGTTGGTGGACGAGATCTACAAAGCGCGTCTCCATCGGGCTTGGGCCAAGAGTATCCGTGAGGATATTCTTGGTGACAAGAAACATCATTTTCGCGGTACGGACGACGCTGGCCTTCTGTCCGACCTGGTGGTGCAGCTGCGTACGGAGTTTCAGTCGGCTGGTCTGGAGCTGCGTGCCTTTGACCTCGACGACCCTCTGGCACCCGTGGTCAACAGGGTGAATGGGCTTCTCTACGACGTTCTTGCCCTGGTGGTTGAGAAGCACAGCAACGCGTTCGTCTGGCTCACTGGTACGGATTCTTCGACTGACCGAGATGGACGGCGAGCTCTCATCGACGTGATCAAGGGCTGTGTGCCGGTGGCACTACGGGAGTCGCAGCAGGAGGAGCACGCCGCGTTACGTTATCCCGCAAACGTTGACCCGCAGCCGATCTTGGCTAAGGAACAGCGTTTGGTGCGGGATAACAGGGCGTCTGACTGGACACCGACGGAGGCTACCAGAAAATTGAGCCTCTACACCCGCCTCGACCCGACCTTCTACGCTGCGGTGAAGGTCCGCTATCCCATGACCGCTGACTTGGCTCATGTGTCGCTGGTTTCGCTCCGTTCCATGGTTGTGGAGATCTACCAGGCTTGGGCACAGACGGGCGGGGGGAAGACGGCTTCTGGCGCGGACGGCGTCTCCGCGCACCTGTCTAGCAGCGAGTACGACGCACTGCTGCGGAAGATCACGGAGCTGCAGGAGCTCGTACAACGGCAGCAAGGTGAGGCCGCTCCGGTTGTGCGTCAACAACGGGAGCGGGTGCAGCAGCGGCAGCAGCAGCAGCGGGGGCAGCAGCCGCGAGGATTCCGTGTGGGGACCCACAAGGCCCCACCGGTGGGATTCGACCGTGACGATCAACGGGCAAGGCCGTTCTGCGGTAGGTGCAAGAAGGCGGGCAAAGGTGAGAACTATCACTTTTACCGCGACTGCCCGTTAGGCGGGCGCCAACACCCGCCCACCTCTGCCGCGGCGTTTTGCGTTCCCATCGACGAGGAGGACGCAGAGGGGGTGCACGCGCTCGCCATGTGTGCATTGTTCCAGCAGGCAGCGGATGACGGGGCGGAGTCCTTCGCGCGTGCGGCGGCCGCGTACGGGCCGCCAGCGGTGCTTTGTGCGGGAGCGGTGGGCGGCATTGACGTGTCCGCCTACGGCTTCACCGTGGAGCAGCAGCCGGATTCCGAGGGAGACGACATTCTCCGCAGGCTCGACGATCTTGCCGCGGAGGTTCACTCCGCGGCCAACCCGCAGGTGCATTACACTCACGCATCTTTCCCGCCTCCTGCCGGTGACGGGCAGGGGGCTTCGGCTCTGGTGTGCGTACCCGCCACGGCGGTGGCCACACCGGAGGAGCAGGTTCCGGCAGGTGGTGCGGCGGCATCGGCATCCGCCGTGCCGGCCCCTGCTATGCCTGTCTCGCAGGGAGGAGATGTGAAGCCCGCGCCACTTCAATCGGCGCGGGTGACCACCACAGCGGACGCGGACGGTGAGTTCGCTGGGTTCGTTCAGACCGTGAACCACGCCGCCGTCGAAACGGTTGATCTCACGGGTTACGACACGGACGATTACGAGGACTTCGCTGACGGCAGCTTCGTCGTGAAGCCGCGGGCCTCGGCCATCTCGGCAAATCACTCGTCGACGCCCGCAGCCCAAGCACCTCACTCTGGTGGTGCTCTGGAGGATTGGCGTGAGGGTGCTCCCCGCAGCTACGGCTGTGGAAAGCCTCCGTGGGGCTTCCCCGCCCACGCGGGCTTGTGGGGGATGCCCTTCCTTCTCTCTTTCATTCTCTTGATTTCTGTCGTGGGAGTGGGAGCTGCCACCTATACGGTGGCCAACGACATCGACCCTGTGCAGGTATCGGGTCGGGCTGCGCGGCAGCCTGTGCTGTGCAGGAGTGAGGAGTCACCGCTTGTCACGGTGCCATGTGCCATCCCGCCTCGTCTCCACCGGCGGGTACAGAGGCGGCAGGGCCTCTATATGGCTCCGGTGCCGTGGCATCCCGGGCCGCCGCCGCCTGGCATCTTATTTCAGGGCGGTCCTCCGTTGTCGCCGGCGTCGTCTTCGGATGACGAGGCGCCACCTTCGGGCAGCACTTGGCAGCACCCTGGTGCGGTGCAGCCTCCCGTGATCGACGAATCAACAACACCGACTCCGTCAAATTCTCTGGCGAATGATTTCTCCGTGACCGACGCCTTGCACTTTGGCAGCCCTGTGTTACTCCGCCGTGCTGCTGTGGACTACTACAGTGCTCGTTGTGGTGACGGTGCTCCTCTGGCCATTGACCCCGAGTAGTTATGTTTCTGGTTCTGGCAGTACACCACTTTCATGGTGGTGTGCTGAGATGTACTTTGACCTCAACACGGTCTTCAATCTGGTTTATGCTTTTACTTTGACAACTTTGAACTCTTCAATCTGACTTGCTGACACAGAGCTTTTCAGTAGTTTAGCAGGACTTGCATTGCCTGTATGTTTCTGCTCTTGTGCCGGCTAGAGGGTTTCAATTTGTGTATCAGAATTGCACAGTTGAATTAGCAGTTAGGTTTGTCACCCTAGCTCCTACCCTAACTTATCTTAACATTCTGACTCTCCTAGACAGTCACCACCCACAGTGCTGGGGTGGTGTGCTGGAATCTGTATAGGCAGCCCTGACTGGGAGTCCCGGTGCAGGCCCCTATGACAGACCCCTAGGACCAACACTGGACCGCTGACTGATCTATAGGTTCGTGCTGTGACACACGCTGTGTCACAGGTAGGCTAGTATCCGAGACCGTTGCGAGACCGTTCCGGGTATATCTAGCTTAGGGTTTATTATCTTATCGAGTTTATCCACACAGTTCGGGACCCTCTGATATCTAGTGAACTAGGATATTCCGGTATATTACATTCCAATTATCCAATATTATATTACAATTATCGATACGCGTCTATCGTATACTATCGTATCAAGGCCTAATAGTAAATATGCACCGGGTGCCCCGCCACATCACCGCCATCATCTAGAAGCACACGACCCTCATCGGGATCAATGGGTGATTGTTGTGGAGGGGACGGAAATTCGTCGTCATACTCCTCGTTAACCGCCGGATCCACCTCTTGAAATACAACTCACGGGGGATGCAACTTTCACCCCCTGTATAAGGGTGACTGTTGCCCCCCTTCTGCTGTCACCCCTCACTGTGATGTGACTCTCTGCTGTGTCACTTGCTGCAGCATCACCAACCGCTAGGAATATTAAAACACTATCTGTATTCTAATATTCACTTGAGTATGTATCTGAAACCCTGAGCTCACGGCTTCAGCTTTCTTCTCTGTGAAAGCTTATAATATATTACAGCAGTATATATTTTAGCTTTCCCGTCAGGTTTGGGCTGCACCACTTGAAGCGGTGGTCTCCTTTTTTTCGGTCCTTACTCTCGTCATCGCATCTCCAGCGACGTCGCGTCTCCAGCGACCGCATCTCCAGCGAACCCTTGTTTGCATCTCCAGCAACGCCCCGCTGTTACCGTAAGATTACGGCTACGGGAATCATCTGGGCGTGCCGTATCACGCCACTTTCGGCTTCATTAGCATCTCCAGCTACGAGACCGACTACAATCTATTCGCGGTTGTGCCTCTCTGAACAGCAGCACCCCTTCTGCACGAATATTGGCTTACCGCACGGTATTTTTGACGTCACCAGCGTGTTCCTTGTCAAAAATCACTTCAATTAGACTTCCCCATCACTGGAAGTTATCAATTTTACGGAAAGTTACGGTTTCGCCTTCGCACCCTATCTTTTCTTCACATAATTTTGCAGTCTGCAGCTTGCATCTCCAGCGAGCGCCCTTCTGCTACCGCCGGTGTGCGCCAGCGGGTCGACATTTCGGCGTGACGTATCTCGCCACTGTTGGCCTCACGACACCTCCATCTACGACTACGACGACATCATCTTCTAAGCCTTCGCCTTCCTGGACAGCAGCACCGCTTCTGCCGGAATATCGGCTTACCGCACGACTTTTTTGACGTCACCGGCGTCTTCCTCGTCAAAATTCACCCCAATTTGACTTTTCCATCGCTGGAAATTGTCAATTTTACGAGAAGTTGTTGTTTTTCACTTGGAACCCTATCTTGCCTTCGCAGAATTCTGCAGTCTGCAGTGGGACTATGTCCACTGAGCGACAACGTGCGCGCATGGCCGCTGTTCAGGCTGCCCTAGGGACTGTTCGGGTACATCGACGAGATTCTACAACTGGATATAGTGTGGTGGTGTCTGGTGGTGCTCATGCACCAAACGCCAAACTCAAGTCCATCGCTTTCGCCATCGTCAACCAGAGCTTTGACTTCTACGAGCTCGCCCCGCGGCATCCTCAGCTTTGCCCCCCACCTTGCGCGCCTCTTGGCCGCTGTCTGGTGGTGGCGTGTGGTGGTGCTGCTGCACCCATCGCGTCCATTCTCCTTTCTGCTTTCGCCATCATATCCACACCGTCTTCCTCATCCTCCTCATCGGAAGAACCGTCAAGTAAATCGGGCAGCTCGTTCTCACCGTCGTCGTCGCTTGCCATATCGAAATTCAAAATGGGCATCGGGGTGACATTTCGTGTGGTTGTTTGACGCCCTCGGAACTCGCGTGATGCCGACAATGGAGTACGCACCGCGCCGGACGTCGGCGGGGTTGTCGCCCGGCTATTAACGGCGTATGTTTCATTTTCCGCTATTCTCCGTCGGGTACGTGGTGTGTATCTCGATGGAGGCCTTCCCCGTCTCCCATTCCTCATAACTCCGCTCAGACCGGTCGCGGTAAAGGAGGATGTGTGAGAGGAAGGCGTCGGCTGAGATATGGCGTATGGACCCGGGGAAGTAATGGGAACATGGCGGCGTCGGAATGCCGGTGAAGGCGATGGTGACGCATCGGAGAGTGCGGCGTTGAGGTCGGGAAGCGGTCGATGGGGGGTAGCCGCCTCGATTAAGGTCGGCGGCGGAGCATCGCCCATGTCGAAAGGCGGATTAGTGCATAGTAGTCAAATAAGCTTATGATTTTTTACAGATGTGCCTGCAAAAGATATGTGAAACCCGGACAAATAAGCACGTAAAATAGAAAGTACAAAATTTACTCATTTAGCTCACGTGGGTGACGGTAATGGTATGGAGCATGTGTGGCATAGGATCCCGGAGAGATTCTTGTAAAAACCGGTGAGGCAAAGATGGAGCCCATATACAATCGCAAGGCGTCGTCGAGTATAGCCGGAGGCAGGTCGGTTGGAATTCGGTCAAAAGCATCTCTCACTTGTGCATAGTTGCGCAATGAAAAAGCGCGACATCTCTCTTCCTCGTAGGCGAGTCTAGTGTAATCAAAACACGGCTTGTCACGGACCATGGCGTACGCACGTTCGAAGGTTGCTAAAACCTCACGGCTCGCCTGCTCGCGGTGTGTCCAAAGTATGAATTGGTTGCCACATTTGATCGGTAAGAAGCTCGCGGCATACGCAACTTCATTGCATGCGTAACTTCGGACGGGCGCCGCTCCCACCCAGTAGAAAACACGCGGAGGAACTTCGGGACGAAGGTAAGGCGGATGCGGTGGATGGAAGGCTGCAGGCCAGATGTGATCGCGGTACAACTCGAACTCTAACAATGCCAAGAGTTCGAAACAAAAATCTCGCTGACCGTTATCAAACCCGCGGCTGTACAGGTGGACTCGTAATGTAGGTACGTCTAGGATTCGGTCGATGAGGATCAACACCGCCTCTAACGGACGGTACCCTTCACCCACGATGCAGAATGCTCCAAACCGGGTGCCGCGTAGGGGGCCCCACTCGGGAGGGAGTGGGGCGGTGTTTACCCCACGGTGTACGGTGATCGCGTAATCATCGATGAATCCTTGGAATTGTGCTTCTGGAATCGATTGATCCCGTGTTGCATATTCGCCGATGGTGATTTGATATAGCTCCTGGCGATATCCTGTATCTCGTGTAATCACACAATAATTCAGGCAGGAAATCTTGAAATCTCCAAGTCAACGGTAACCACAAAATAATTCAAACAGATATATCAAAAATGTCATCCCCGGGCCAAATTACATCCCGGGTGTAGTATTCCCATGCAGAGGGGAAATAATGAACTGGCTCGATGAACCAATCATTATCATAAAAGTTGATGGACATTCCTAAATCTCTCTTTTCAGCTCTCAAACACTGTAGAAACTGACTGTAGCAATTCCTATCAAATTGAGAAGCTGTTACGAAGCCAACCGTAATCTGAGTAATGGCGACGAAGTTCAGTTTGTTAACAGTAATGAAACCCTTGGGACGCCAATTTTGTTATTTTTGTACCCAACAGTAGTGGGCTCCTCGTGCTTATAAGGTATCCGATATGGACTAGTTTTCTAGTCTCTGCAAAGCTCACTGATGAGGTCTATGGTTTGACCGAAAAGCTGATGAGTAGCCAGCAAGCTCCGGTATTTTATCGTTGTTACACAACAGTATTATTTTGGTTTATACATTATTATCAGTGCTGACTTATCAAAAGAGTGCATCTCAAGTTACTTGTTTTATCACTTGCTGTCACAACTATGAACACGCTTAGAAGGGGTCCCTCGGGCACCCCTGAAAGGCCTGCCACACCCCCCATATTTAGTCACGCTACCGCAGCCCATGTCAGACCCCACCGCATTTGCCCCCATCGCGCCCGTCTCAGCCGACAGCAAACGCCCCAACCATGACCCCCTTTTTTCAGTAATTGTCATTCCCCCCTTCAGTCACGGTCCTACCCCAGTTCATTGTCCGCTCGAGCGCCCGGAGCATATCACGTTCACCCTCCAGCTCAGATCTCCCTCCCAGTTTGAATCATACACGACGCCTCGCCAAGCGCTACATCGACGTCGCCGCGACCAGCCCGTGCCGATCCGAGAGCACCGCAGAGCGTCAAGCACGACATCACGCGAAGTGACATCATGACACGACCACACATGACGTCTCGGCGATGCATGACAGGGCAAACGCAAGCGCGCGTTGACACCAAACGCCGCTGTCACTGGGAACCAATGGTCACAGGGCATCCGAAACGACAATGGCATTCACGGACTTTCACTATATATGCTCGCTTGAGTATTTAGCTAGCTCCTGCTTTCGAAAAGTGAGATCCGAACCTTTCAAAACCATTCTGCGGTATAGCGATATTTGCCTCTTGTGGCCTAGTATTAAATGTGATATTTGCATACATATACTTCGAATCCACATGAGAGCTTTGTCACTAGCAGTTTGTAAGAGTCTGGTTCGGATCCTCAGAGTGCCGGCACGCCACTCTGATGTATGTGCGAAGTCGTGCCGTTGTGCTCGTTTTATCTGTGAATTGCCCCCGGTGTTGTTCGTTTGCCTTTCTGCTTTTCATGCTTCCATCTGAGCCTGAATCTACAGTCTGCGAGTGCAAGTTAGACCCGCGCCCGTTTTGCGAATCTACGAGCCGGCGTGGCAGAAGCGCGTTGCCGCCTGACATGTTTTACGTAGCACAGCAATAGACACGCATATCGCCGTTCCGCAGCGGTGGAGATCCGCAGCTGTCCGAAAACGTTCGCGAATTCACAACACGCTCGCGAATTCCCACAGAGGGGCATTTTTCCCGTTGAGCGCCTAGCGGCGAGATAGCCCGAAGCTGCGTTTGTCATAAATTCACACCCGCAACGCAGTAGTTCCGGCAGTAGGTGGGAGACTTACGATGAAAAGTTCAGGGGGCAGAGGCAGTGTGCAGAAATTATCCAACCATCACAAGATTTTCTCTTGAAAATATATAAATTAACTTTATAGTGGAGCGCCCCCTGAATTTTCGAAACACTTCGGACTTGACCGCGCTTCAAGTAAGCGGTGAAATAACCCCTTTGGGGCATTTTAAAGCAGCTCTAGCGCGGTATTTTATTTTATTTGGTAACAATATTTTGTTTCAGAATGTCCACGCCTTGTTGTGGGCTGGAGGTGCACGCATAGGGGGTGGGTTGAGGTGGAGGGTGCACACGCATAGGGGTGGGTTGGTGGAGGGTGCACGCATGGGGGTGGGTTGGTGGAGGGCGCGCACACGCATAGGGGTGGAGTTGGGGCAGGTGCACACGCATAGGGGTGGGTTGAGCTCGGTGCGCACATAGAGGTGGAGTTGGTTTGGAGGGCGCGCACACACGCATAGAGTGGAGTTGAAGAGGTTTGGAGGGTGCGCACACGCATAGGGGGTGGGTTGAGCTCGAGGTGCGCACACGCATAGAAGTGGAGTTGAGCTCGGGCGCGCACACTCATAGGGGTGGGTTGAGCTCGAGGGCGCGCACACGCATAGGGGGTGGGTTGAGCTCGAGGGCGCACTTGCACGCAGGGTGGGTTGAGCTCGAGGGTGCGCACGCATAGGGGGTGAGTTGGTGGAGGCGCGCACACGCATAGGGGGTGGGTTGAGCTGGAGGGTGCGCACACGCATAGGGGGTGGGTTGAGCTGGAGGGTGCGCAGGTCGTTCATCGACGTGAGAAGGTCTGTGACCCTCCAGGCGCCACTTTCTGACTTGGTCAACGGTATGACGCATGACCGTTGACCGGCTGGCCCCAATTTACCACCAACAACACTCAGACTCTTCTCAGACGTCTAGTCGACCCATTAGAGTCACCGAAGAGGTTATCAAAAAGTCGAAAGCCAACGTGAGAAGGTCTGACACCATTTCCAGTAGTTGATCATAGGTATATGACGCTTATGACACGTATGACCGGCTCAAATTTGGTCTTAATTCTGCTAATTTTCGCCCGTTTCGTCCCCGACCGTTCCGGGCCGCCACAAACTGAAAATGTTTTGTCGGTAAAAGTCGAAAAGAGAATATACAACCGGAATACAAAACGAAAAAGTCAGTTTGCTGAAAGATCTGCCCGTGGTCATACTTGTATGGCCGTTGTAAGGCCGAATGATGTTGAAAATTGACGAAATTGGAACTTGGCAAACCCGGTCGGTTCCTTTTCGGAGCTGTTGGTGTCGAATAGTAAGTTTTGGTCGACAGAAAAAAAGCGCCAACGAAAGTGACACCACTTGGTCTGCTGATGGCTATGCTGGGCACCTTCGGAGTGCCCCAGGTGGTGTCTTGGGCTTTTTCAGCCCAAATCTCGAAAAATTGTCATCATGCCAAAAAACTTTTTTCACCCTGTCCTCCAGGAACCTGAGACACTTTGTCCTGAAGGGGTTAGTAAACAAAGTAAAAGTTGTTACCACTCCAAAGAAGTGACGTCCCGGTCGGTTGTTGGTCGAGAAGTTGGACTTCTCAGGGGGCGGTCTTCTTTGGGGCACAGGTCGTGGTTCGGCTAGCTTTGGTCGTTAGCTAGCTAGGTTCAAGATAACCAGTTGAACTCGGGCACAATTTAAGGTAAACGAATAGCAAGATTATCTTTATGGCAGGAAAGATATACCGATGTTAACGAAAATGTTGACAATACGTCTCAGTAAAATTACTTCAAAATAAGCTCCCGACTACTCTGTCGGTTGAACCTTTATTGCCTTGTTCAGATGGACAGCAATGATCGATCATAGCACCCGAATCTATTAGAACCAATCATTGTCCACTTCTGCCCTAAATCTACAATCACAGATGTCACCCGACCAATCACCTCCTGTGATCGTCCGATTTGCTAGGCAGAGATCTACCAACGAGGATACTTTGCTAAGGGATATTTAGCTCGGTTGGGTGCCACGTTCTTACGACTACGTTTCGGCATTCTACGAGGCGCCGCGTCAGTATCCCCGTCCGATGACGTCGGGGGGTCTACTACGAGACCACGAGATCCTCCAGCTCCACCCGTCATTGTCTCCACTGCCGGATGCTCAGTGTTCGTCTCTTGGATCGGATCTACGGTGGCGCCCAGCTTCCTGTCTTGAGCACACCTTACACAGTCCTTGACCGTGCAAACGGAGAGATCCGGCACCACTGCATCCGACTCCGAGGGTGACGTAGGGCAGTACTCCGGTGACGTCGGGCTGTAGGCCGGAGAGGTGGGAGGATCATCCGAGAGGTCCACGTAAGAGATCTCGATGTTCTTAACAGCCTCGACGGTTGGGATCTCTCCTGCTTCCAGACCCCTTGCTTGCACACCCGCCGCTGGATCCATAGGGGGTCCCGATCCCATCGACGGTTTGCGGCGCCCCATATACGGGATCCCCTTGTACTCGCCATCAGGGTGCGTTATCAGTGTTGCACGCCGGAGAGCAGCTCGAGCCCGCGCACTCGGGCGCCAGAATTGATCGTCAGGATCGAACGGCTGGACCGGTTCCTTGGCCTTGGTGGCGTCAGCTAAATACCATGCGGTCCCCAGCTGACGCTCCCAACGCCTCAGGCGCGCATCGTCGCTCACCACGATATACGGCCATGCTCCCATAACGCACCTCACATCCGACTCGTGGAGTGTTGGAGGCTCCCAAGTGCCGAGGAGTACGCGCTTCCACCTCACAGAACCATCGTCGTGCAGGACCACCTGGGTCCGATACTCCAGTGTGGTTCCTGGCACACCTTTGGACTTCCCTTCGTGTTCACTCACAACACCGTGGGGGCCAAGTACGTGCCGCCCAAAGCCCGTACGCCCAGAAGTATGTCTCAACCCCCAAATCTGGGGGGTAGCACGTCATAGAGATATGGTGCAACCCCTACACCTCAAAAATTGCTTCACTCCCCTTCTCCACCCCTTGTAACCTCAAGAACTGAATTGGACTCGGAGACATTGTATTTGCAAAATTCCGATCCATCTTTCTTGATCACCGAGGGGCTGCACCATATCTCTATGACGTGCCAATTGTTTTTCCCCCTCAGGTGGGAAATCGCTCCTCATCAAGCGTGGACCACCTCACACCCGATTAAACTCACCCCCTCTTCCCGCTTCCCCAACCATAGCTACCCCGACCTCGGAGTGTCAAAGGCATTCTCGCCTACCTCCCGGACGTCGACAAACGTGTCAGAGTGGAATGAGGTTCCGCGAGGATGTCAGATGACAGTCATGGACATCCGCCTATATCGTCTATTGTGTCGTATGTCGTTTCACCTTAACTTAGACTCAGTTCGTGTTACAGCCAGTGTTGTTTATCTCACACTACAGGTGCCGATGCAAAACACGTGTTTTTGGGGGGAAATTTCCAACACCGGCTTAGGGGTTAAGAAATCCGGTTGCGCCCCTTGCTACGCTAGTACTATAGTACTATAGTCCTATTGACTTTTAAAAATGAATGATTGGGCGGGCTCAAAATTTTACAAAATTATACAAAAATTTTGAGCTCGTATAAATTTTTGACTAAGTATAGGAGAGCTCAGTGTGAAATCCGGGAAAAATACAAAACACCGAAACTTTCCGAGCATGGTGGGGGCATGTTGGGGCGCATGTTGGGGGCATGCACTGGCGGGCTGGGAGCAAGTTGGGGGCATGCTGACGGCCAGTTTTACCCATTTTCAGGCCGTTTTAGTGATGATGATGATGGTTTCCGAAATTGATGACTGAAGGCTTCAAATAATAATTGAAATATCAATATGTTTGTAAAAAAAATCAGTTTTCAATCTTCAATTTTCAATTTTCAATTTGCGTCTGGCCGTGGCACTACCACAATTCGGATATCTTTTTCTCCCTTCCGTCGAGGACATTATAGCCATTTTCAGATTGACCGGGACCTCGTTCCAAAATTCAGAAACCAAAAGGATGTCGCGGTATCAATGGCGAATCGAGCCCCACCGGACAATTCACAGATCACGGGGCACAAAACGTTTTGGAGAGTTGAAACCCTAATTTTTGTCGTCTTTTCAATTTTGATGTTAATTCAATCATATCCCAATGGTCTGGCCTGATATCACGATGGCACTATGTCATAGTGTCAATATGTCGTGGTGGCATACCCCGGACATCTGGTACTCATTATTTTCATATTCTCAAACCCTGTTTCATTGTCACTGTGTCATCACCCCATTCTACACGGTATCGCAGAATTGCCTGGACATACCGGATGACGTTGTGCCTCCGGGCACAATGTCATAGCCCGGCCATCTGGTACTCATTCTCTTCATATTTTCAAACCCTGTTTTATTGTCACTGTGTCATCACCCCATTCTACACGGTATCGGACAATTTCCCGGACATACCGGATTACGCTGTACCTCCGGGCACATGAGTACTCGCATTTTGTGATTTGCCGATGATTACGGTTAGCGGACTAATGAAATCTAGCCTTTTTATGGAACATCACAATGCAGTCTCGGGAAATCTACCCAACCCCAGGCGATGCCATTATTAGTCATATTAATGATAGGAAAGGATGAATTTCAGCTCGATGTCATATGGATGTCATCCACATTACTAATGCTTCAATAGGGCGGATGCACACAAACCTCAATATTAGAATAGGTCGCCATGACACCTACCGGATGTTACTGGGAGCTACTTGAACGAAAGTAATATAAGTACTGGTTCAAACATCTTGCATGACCTCAAGAGCTCATGTCACTATGTGTAACTCAAGGCCTTACCTTAGCAAACGGCGCATGTGCTCTAAGCAAGAAACCGATTCCCGCAATAGACGCCCTTTTGTTAAATATCATAAGTTGCTTGCTTGATGCCGTGCAGTTTCAATTACTTCACTACATTCTATCTAACCCGCATAGTTACCCCTCCATCTCACATGTGAGGTAAATTTATCCCATCTCCCTCAGTGTCAAGACGACCCAAGTTGATCCGCAATGCCTATCCCCTTGCACACTAATCATATCGACTGTAATTCCTCTCTGGGTGTCAGCTTTGCTCAGCTGGTGTCCACTTGCAATCACCGCATCCCCTACCCCACAAAGCACTATGCTTCTCCACCACTATCACACAGAGGACGTCCTCCTTGAAATACCCGGGAAGAGTAGGCGACTACTTTTGAAGGTATTTTTATCACATCATATGTCGGCGTGCCCTTCACGTTCCTCAACCGTTCTGGGAGCGTATTCGACTTGTTGACAACTTGAAGCTCATGTCGCCTGTTTGACGGCAAATTGTTGTAAGGAATGGCGGAATTCTATTACGACGCTTTCATAACTGAGAGATTGCATCAAAAGAGTTGAAGCCTTAATCATTTTCTGAATTTCTGCTGCATTATGCGGATCTAGTGCCCACACAACCTTTTCTTCAAGGTCAGATAGGTCACATAGTATGGGAATGTAGTGCTGCCAAGGAAATAACTTCGCATAAAACCATTGTCGAAAATGACATTGCACTTTCAACGTCACTGAGGATCCCAATAGCTTCCAAAACGCTCCGTTCCAAGCGTTTGCGTTTCCATCAATATCAATTATGGCCTGATGTTGCAACATCGTCGAAAAGTTGAGGCGAGGCTTGGCAAGCTTCCACCCTTGGGCCCTTTCGAAAACGTCAACCGCGTGATGAACACTTTCATGAGCTTGTACGAAGGGCTCGACGATCCCCGCATCGAGCAATTTAGGTTCAACAAAAGCAGCTGCAATAATGCACAATCTAATTCGGGGAAGTTGCTTCCAAGTTGAATTATCTATATATGCTCCCGTCGTGCTTCCACGCCATACCGCAGACATCTTCTTTGCATCCCACGGGGTTCTATCCTGTTCGACTTGTTTTCTAAGCTCCTTCCATCCGTCCGAAGCAATGAACTCCCAATCGGGTATCATAATAGATCGATCGTCCGAAACTCTTCTATTCATAACTAAGAAGGGTATTCCGAGAAAACTCAACTTGTCATACGCGATTTCATTCAAGTAGTCATAATCATGAGTGGAAGCAATAAACACCGAATACTGATTCCTGAAACCTCGAGACACATCCTTCAGAAACTTTCCTATATTATGCGCTCGTCTATTGAACTCCAAGGTATCGTTAATAGCAACTGGATATAGATCACTCTGTCTCAAGTCCCACGTCTGCACCCTATTATCTTGCGTGACGTAGCACACGAGCGAAGCTGGCTGAGAGAACGCTTCGAAACTTCCAACAACTGCCCTACGAGCTTGCTCACATAAGTGTGTCCCATTGACAGAAAAGGCCGACACCATCCCCTCCGAAGTTTGTTCAACCAGCAGCATGTCGCGTAGGCTACCAACATCATGCGGGAATAGAGAGGAGGTTTCATTGGAACGTCGCGCGTGAAGTGTCTCTTCGGTTGCCGTTGCTGCTGACGACGGCTGCGCTCTCGACTTGCTTTCCCACAAAGCGGTGCGAGTGCTAGCCATCGAAAACCAGTGCAACGTGCTGTAAGTAACAATAAGAAGCAGCATAAAACGCAATGGTCGAGATAAATATCGGGGTTGTTTAAAACATAGGATAAGCCGCGTGAGCATCATATCAACACGACGAGATGTTCTACGGCAAAGAGGCAGGGTGGTTGAAGATGTTATCTGGTCCTCAGGTAGACGACTTACGAGAGGAACAATGTTGGAACTGTAATGGAGTTTCAGATTCAAGTGGCCTGGGAGCGAAGGAGTGAAGGCAAGAACGCTTGAGTTCAGTTGAGTCCAGATATCTTAAGATGTTCCCACGCGAGTCTTTTACCGGCGGGCACCGCCTGGTAACCGTGTACAGCAGGCCCCCCCACCCACCTAATCAGCTTTTGAAAAATGCTCCTAACTAACTGTAAGTTATCTAATGGTGAGGGGTCACCGACGTAGGAGGGGGCACATCAACGGTAGATAACTTCGGTTATCTACGTTAGCGGGAGTGGAGCATTTAGGGCCCGCCAACGGAGTTGGCGGCTCCACTCTTTGACCTCTGGTTTGTTGCCCTTACCCCAGGTTTCACCGAGGAAACCTCCTCTCGTCTGTACTGTACTGTCATTTTGTCTGTACTGTCGTGTCTCTGTACCGCGTTCGTGACAGCATGTCAATTTCCGCGTCGCTGGTTGGAGGTCCACCGTTTTTCGTCGACGGCAGTACAGTACAGACAAAAGTGACGACGGTATAGAGGCAGAGGCGTGGATGTCGCCAAAATGAACTTCTTCAGAATTAAGTATGGGGCAGTACAGACGACGGTACAGCCGATGGCACGACAGTACAGACGACAGTACAGACGACAGTACAGACGACAGTACAGAAATATCGAAGCGCAGACACTCGCGATGGCTCGATTCTGTCGTTTATACCACAGATGAATTTATCGCGCGTTTGTACGCTATTTAAAGAAATCGTGCGCTATTTTGAGGGGGTTCTTCGTGATGGAAAGGCGCATGCATGCGGACAAAGAATATACTGTGGATATAAATAATTCTATTTAAAATCTCGGTGTCCCCAAGATTTCATCCCTGTGTTCGCTGAAATATTCTTGAAATCGGTGTCCTTAAATATGCAAATTGTCATAAAATCGATGCAGTACAGTACAGCGCAAGCGGTGCAGTACAGTACAGCGACGGTAATTTGTCGCGATTATGAACGAGGGGCGGCAATGTAAGGGCTGGCGGGGCGTTGGGGTATTGCTGGGTGCTGAAATGGCGGTGTATCTCTGCTGTGGTTGAGAGTGGGGTGTTGTGAGGGATTTTGGGTTTGAGATGTGGGTGTGGCATTGGAGGGCAAGTTTTTTAAATATATTCAACGAAGAGGTTCGGCACCCTGTTAGGTGATACCGTTCCAGCAGAACAAACAACACTTTGCAATTGGGCATTCACTGCGGCTCTCGTGCCGTGCGCCCAGGTCGCAGCACGAGCGGCTCCTGTGGTGAATGCCCCCAACCTGCCACAAGGCCAAGTTGGTGCCCTTCGAGCAACCAAGCACAAGTTCCCGTCGACAATTATGAAAGAAACTACGGGCAAAGGCGTGCTTCGAGCACACGCATGGCAAAAAGGCGTGGGTCAGGTGTCCAGACCCGAGCTGGCGCGTCGCCAACCATGAATTCCCACAACCTGTCATACAGGCCCGTCGGGGAATTCACCGTTGCCAACGCCCACAAGGGTCGGATTCACAAATACAAACACAATGAAAACTGAAGGAAAGACATTCGGCTGCAATGCTGCCAAAAGGTTGCAGTCGGGTGTTTGGACTCGCGCTGACGCGCCGTAAGCCGTGAATTCCCACAACCTGTCACACAGGCCCGTTCGGGGAATTCAACGTTGCCACAGCCTGCGCAGTTCGAATTCACAAAAGTTAACATCATACAAACTGTGGGAAAAACATGGGTGCGGCTACAACCTCGTCAAACAGCAAAAGTCAGGTGTCACGGCTCGAGTTGGCGCGGCTACGGTTGTGCATTCCCAAACGCCGGTCACATACGCCGGTTTGAGCATATTCGGCAAGCAAGCCCTGCGCGGTTCGAATTCGCAAAGCAATTGGTACGAAATATGGCACAAAAAGGCCGAGCGCATCGTGCACACACGTGAATACCGCTGAGAGTGCCTGTGACGGTCCGCCGTCACGGGTGTGAATTTATGACAAACGCAGCTTCGGGCTATCTCGCCGCTAGGCGCTCAACGGGAAAAATGCCCCTCTGCGGGAATTCGTGAGCGTGTTGTGAATTCGTGAATGTTTTCGGACAGCTGAGGATCTCCAGCGCTGCGGAACGGTGACATGCGTTTCTACTGCTATGCCACGTAAAACATGCCAGGCGGCAACGCGCTTCTGCCGCGCCGGCTCGTGGATTCGCAAAACGGGCGCGGGCCTAACTTGCACTCGCAGACTGTAAATTCAGGCTCAGATGGAAGCATGAAAAGCAGAAAGGCAAACGAGCAACACAGGGGGCAATTCACAGATAAAGCAAGCACAACGTCACGACTTCGCACATACGTCAGAGTGGCGTGACGGCACTCTGGGGATCCGAACCAGACTCTTACAAACTGCTAGTGACAAAGCTCTCATGTGGATTCAAAGTATATGTATGCAAATATCACATTTAATACTAGGCCACAAGAGGCGAATATCACTATACCGCGGAATGGTTTTGAAAGGTTCGGATCTAACTTTTCGAAAGCAGAGCTAGCTAAATACTCAAGCGAGCATAGTGAAAGTCCGTGAATGCCATTGTCGTTTCGGATGCCCTGTGACCATTGGTTCCCAGTGACAGCGGCGTTTGGTGTCAACGCGCGCTTGCGTTTGCCCTGTCATGCATTGCCGAGACGTCATGTGTGGTCGTGTCGTGATGTCACTTCGCGTGATGTCGTGCTCGACGCTCTGCGGTTCTCGCGGATCGGCACGGGCTGGTCGCGGCGACGTCGATGTAGCGCTTGGCGAGGCGTCGTGCATGATTTAAACTGGGAGGGCGATCTGAGCAGGAGGGTGAACGTGATATGCTCCGGGCGCTCGAGCGGACAATGAACTGGGGTAGGACCGTGACTGAGGGGGGAAATGACAATTACTGAAAAAGGGGGTCATGGCGGGGGCGTTTGCTGTCGGCTGAGACGGGCGCGATATGCGCGTGCGTGTTTGGCACGGGGTTGGTTGATGCATGCACGCGCGTGCGTGTTTGGCACGGGGTTGGTTGATGCATGC
>LGRX02013021.1:0-19916 GCA_001247695.2 Cymbomonas tetramitiformis | reverse complement strand
GAACAAGGTGGCGGTGATGCACCGAGAACCATTGTCTGCGTTCACGTCCTCGGTGGGCCCGGCGTTGCTGGCTGAGGCACGTCGGGCAGAGGTGCAGGCGCGTCTTCGAAACGACTTCATGAGAAACCTGGACCCAATCGAGGGAGGGGATGCAGGAAGTGAGGAGGAAGACGACAGCATCTCAGGATACTCTTCCGACCCCGCAGCTGTTGAGGGTGTGAGCACTCACACTGGTCGCACCAGGACACCGTCGCCGCTGACAGAAGATGAAGTGGAGGTCATCGGTGAAAGACTGGTTGGGCTGTCTGCCAGTTTGGCGCGGAGGGAGGCCGAGGTCGCAGCAAACCACCTCGCCATGGCGGCTCTCTCGGAATCGATACAGGCGCGTCAGGCGATCATCAGAGAACATGAAGAACGACCTCGCACTGCCCACGCAACTGCGAGGATTGGGGCGAGAACGACCACGCCGGCGCCCTACACTGGCCGAGTTCTCGGCGGGATATCCACCATGGGCACGCAAGCCACGACCACGCCGACACCCTACTCTGGCCGAGTCCTCGGCGGGATATCGACCATGGGCTTGGAGTGCAACATGGCCCAGAGACCTGAGCACCATTCAGTCCACGACATTCTGGGATCCCCGGCACATTCCGTCTGCACGCAGCAGACTGAAGCCGTGCCTCCGGCTGTCCCAGGACAAGAGCCGGACTCCGTTTCATACGTGCCATCAACCCCGAGCTCTACAGCACCCAGCAGCCCGGAGCGTTCCAGTGGCTTCGTTGCGCATGTCGACACTCGACCTTCAGGCCAACCTGCAGCGCGCCCGCAGAGTCCAACTGGGGGTGCCGCACAGCAGAGTTCACCACGGGCTGGTCAGCGCAGGAGGAGATCTCCTAGCCCCGAGGAAGGCGTTCATCGTCAGGACGCGTCTCGCAGTCGGCATGCCGGCATGGGCGCGTCGCGGGCTCCCCAGAAACACCAAAGTTATGATGAGATCTGGGAGGAGAGGAGAAGGGAGAGCGCACTGGGGCCTTTTCAAGGGGGCACCGGGCCAGCTGCAGCCCGGCGCGCCCGTTACTGAGAAGCAGCCCCGGCGAAAAGCCGGGCACGCAGCCCGCCAATGATAGGCGGGCGAAGCGCACTCAGGTGTGCTTCCTGCTCGTGGGGGTGTTCGTGCGCTTGCATTGGCCGCAGCTGCCTCATTTTGCAGTGATGGCAGTATGGATGGCTATGGAGGTATTCAGGTTTCTTGGTGAGGTCGCCGCCTGCTGGGCATTCCACGCTGAGGCGCCCCGCAGAGCCATGGCACGCGCGTTGTGGGCCGTGCGCGCGACGCCACTCGAGCCATGGGCACATCAACAGGCGCCTCTGCGAGTGCTGTTGGCGCTGGCCAGGCACCTACTGCTGTTGGCCAAGGGCGCTCTTGAGGTAGCTGGGCTCCATCACGCCCGGCGTGGGCTGTGGTACGTGACGTTGATACGGTTCTGCCTCGTCATGCTCGCCATGCACTTCACACACATGGTTGGCACTCTGGGGTGCGTCTTGACGGTTGGCGCCCACATTGTCCACCATGGGTTGCCATGCTCCGGCTCAGTTCGAGATGGTGGCACGTTCGCCGCGCTGGAGACTCAGGTGGGTCGCGCGCTGGCGGTCGCCCAGCGGATCTTGGCCGCCGGGCCGGCTACGCTGGCCGCTGTTCCGCGGCGCATGCAGAAGCCGCGCTTTGCCGCTCGACTGCAGCGCCTGCAGTTCACTGCCGCTTGCTACCGAGTGGCGCACTGTGTCTATGTGATATCAGTCTTGGCGCTGGTGGTCTACGTGTCTGCAGGAGGAGGCCTGGGCCGTATGCAAGGGGGGTGGAAGATGTTGACTTGCATACTGACCCTTCACCCTCCAGTTAAACCAGTGGGTACCGGCAGAATTTTAAAACTTTTGCTGCTGCTAGCGGTGGCTGCTTGGGTGGCCGTCGTGGCCCCTGGGGAGCCTCAGGGCGTGCTGACGATGGACACGTGCTCGAGCTCGCCGATCAGATCTACCAGGACCGCCTGGGAAGACCAGAGGTCTTCGCGCCAATGGGACACCGGATGGGAGGCTATGGTGGCAGAGCAGGATGAGGTGCTTCCGCACACGGTGCTGGACACGTTACAGCCAGGGGGCACAACCAGGGTCACCAAGGACGAGGCCGCGTGGCTGGACACCGAGCTCAATGCCACCTTTGGAGGACATCCCGAGTTCACCGAGGAGAATTGGGAGGAGATGCGCAACGTGGTAAGGAGGGGCAGCTACTGCTTCGCCAACAAGCCGCAGGACATCAAAGGCTACCATGGGGGCGCGACACATGCGACCTTCGCCATCCCTTTCAAGGACGAGACTAAGGTAGCTTACCAACGACCGAGGAAGTACAGCCCGGGAGAGCAGGAGATCATCGACCTGCACTGCAAGGAACTGCTGGAATATGGCTTCATCGAGCCGGCTTCGCAGCACTGCAGACACGCCAGCAACGTGGTGGTTGCAGGGAAGAAGGATCACGACACTGGACAGTGGACCTCGACGAGATTCTGCGTCGACCTCCGATCTACGAATCGGTTGTCGCTGAAGGATAATACGTTACCACACCGTCCAGAAGAGCTCTACCAGCGCGTGGCCAAGGCCAAGTTCAAGACTACCCTGGACGCGACCAAGGCGTTCCACCAGATTCCCATGACCACTGAGGAGGACAGGGACAAGACAGCGTTCTGGTGGGGCAACCAGCTTTATCGCTACACATCCATGCCGTTTGGAGCAGCTGGAGCAACCGCAGCCTTCATCAGGATCATGGACTACGAGCTACGTCATCTGCAACACTGCACGGTGGCGTACGTCGATGACGTGTGCATATACTCAGACACCGCTGAGCAGCACATCAAGGATGTGGAAGCCGTGCTTCGCACTTTGGGGGATGCAGGGATACGTCTGCATTCGGGCAAGTCAACCTTCGGGTCAGCCACGGTGGACTTCTTGGGCTACCGCATCGGCTATAACACCATTGGCGCGCAGGACATCAAGTGCAAGGCCATCCAAGAGCTGCCCAAGCCCGAGGACAAAACTGGAGTACGCTCCATCCTTGGACTCATGAACTACTACAAAGGTCTGGTGGGGGAACCCATGGGACCCAACTACTCAGAGATGGCACGACCATTGAACGACCTGCTCAGAAAGGAAGTGTTGGATGTCAAGGGAGCTTGGGGGAAGGATCAGGACCAGGCATTACAAGCATTGAAGGATGCCCTGTGTTCGGGGAGATGTTTGAAGCCCATTGATTACAGCAAGCCCATCTTCCTCTACACAGACTGGAGCAACCATGGCATTGGCGCAGTGCTGGGGCAGAAGGACGAGAATGGCGTAGAACACATCTGTGTGGTCATCAGCCGCTCACTGTCGAAAACCGAGAGACAGTATGCGAGCTTCCAGGGTGAGATGCTGGCAGTGGTGTGGGCCATCCGTACATTACGACAGTACCTGCACGGGGTCCACTTCACGCTGATCACCGACCATTCGCCGCTCACAACACTCATGGAGAAGGGTGACCTACAAGGTCAACACCTACGCTGGGCCATCAGCCTCCAGGAGTTTGAGTTCACGGTCCAGTACCGACCAGGTCCGAAGAATGAGAACGCGGATGTGCCATCCAGGTATCCACTGCCCAGCACCGCAGACGAGACTGGTGCCCGTTTGGACCGTGAAGGGGACCGAGCCAGGGAAGCGGGGCGTGCCGAGAGGCCAACGCGCTGCTTCACAGACGCCATTTGCTGGGAAGTTACCAGGGAGCCACCACTTGGCCCCGAAGTAAGCCCAGAAGCTCAGGTGGCCAACTACTGCGAGAACATGGTCAGGGAACAGCTGGGGACCAGTGCAGTCCATCGACTGTTTGATGTACACTACCAAGAAGAGCTGGAGTGTAACAAGGGGGTCATGTTTGACACTGACCACCCGGAAGTGGCCAGGTGCTCGGGCAGGCTGACTCGGGTCGCCTGGGATGCCCTCAGCCAGGTACGGCCGATCAGGGGTATGCATTCCGGAGGCTCACCAGCGATATACGGCGACGAGACCATGGAGGGTGGTAAGCTCAAAGTGCCGAAGAAGATCGACACGAGAGTGATTGACAAGAGCTTCTTCCGGGAAGCCAGAGAAGAGGGCGTGGTCTGCTATGAGCCGTGTGGGGGCCTGTGTGCTGGACTAGAGATGCTCTTGCGCTGCGGAGTTAAGGTTAACAAGTACCTCTACCAGGACATCTCGAAGTCCAGCCAGACGGTAGCCAGGGCCAGGTGCATGGCGCTCAGTCGCCGTCATCCGGACTTGTTCCGTGCCGAGGCAGCCCACTTGGAGCAACTGCCCAGCAACATCGAAGACACCAGCCTCATTGACCTTGTACATGCAGGGGCATTGAGTGGAGAGCAGTGGGTCATGGTGTGTGGATATCCATGCCAGGACCTGTCACCAGCTGGCAAACTGGCTGGTCTGGAGGGCAGGCACAGCAGACTGTTCTACCAGGCAGTGCGAGTCCTCTCCACGCTGCAACAGCTGCAGCCTCAGAGACCGCCAGCATATGTGCTGGAAAACGTTTCTCCGCTGTCACACAGGGAGAACTCGAAGATCAGGAAGGAGGTGTTCCCCATCATCAACAGCGTGGTGGGCCAGCCGGTGTCCTTTGACGCGGCGCGCGCGGGATCATACGCGCATCGTCTACGAGCATATTGGAGCAATCTGTTCCAGAATCAGCAGTTCAATCTGGTGATGGAGCGGGTGGACAGACCACCAGACAGATACGTGCGCGATATTCTGCAGCAAGGCTGGAAGCCGCGCAGGGTCGTCACAGGAGACAGGAAGCCTCACTACACCGCCAACGTTGTAGGGGAGCCTATGAGAGTATTGCCAACCATCTTGGCGACACAAAACTCTCGTGCTTTTCGCGCGCCTCGCGCAGGCACAGTGGTGAGGAAGGGAGACGATGATGAAGTGGGGGAGACCAGAGAGGTTAACCTGGACGAGAAGGCAGTGGCCATGGGGTACAGCGCAGGTGAGCTGCGCGCGGCACATGGCATGAAAGACGAAGAATTGGCTGGAGTGCTTGGCCTTGCTATGGACCGAAGAGCAATGGAGCTATTGTATGCGATTGCCGAGGTCAGCACGACCAAACTGCCGAAGAGTGAGGAGAGTGAGGAGGAGGAACATGGCACGCTAGTTGCCATCCCCATCGCGAAAGCCACCAAGGTGGCTGCCACCTCCGAGGACACGGCTGAGCCGGTGCGAGCCCAACTAGCAGAGTGGATCACCAGTTCCAGCGGCTACACCCAACAAGTCGCGCGACGCCTCAGCCATCAGGACTGGGAAGAACGACTGCAACGCATGTGCAGCCAAGGACAGAAAGGTACACAGGGGCTAGGCACCGCCGACGCTGTTCCACGCCGCAGGCAGTGGAAGATGCCCTCCATGAAGCTCGCGGGCTACGAGGCACATCACCGGCAGGCCTTTTCAAGACCTGGAGACAAGCCTGGAGACAAGCCAGCAGAGACAAGCTCAGCCCCAGAGTGGGCACCAGTGACAGAGGAGAAAGAGATGAGGCTGCCTAAGCTGCCCGACACTACGAGAATGGTTGCCATGTTAGCCAGCGTAACCAACCAGGAGTCATTCCGAGAAAGGTACCCCGATATACACGAGGACGAGCTATGCCTCGCGTGGATCAAGTCAGGAGGAAGAGTGGAGGTGCCCAAGGAGGAATATCACAGGGTAAGGAAGAGGGCAGCGCGTCACCGTTGGGACGAGCTCATGGGCGAGCTATACATGGTCACTGTCAGTGGTAAGGAGCTGCTGGTGCCCAAGCCCTGTGACAGGATTCAGTTGGTGCGTGAGTACCATGAGAGGACTGGCCATTGGGGCATCAGGCGGACATTGAACCTGTTGTGGCAGCGCCATTACTGGGCAGGCATCAAACAGGATGTGCAAGCAGTGGTCACTCAGTGCCAGACTTGCCAGAGGGTGAAGACGCACTATGCACGGGAGGAGGCGAATCTCACGCCACTGGAGATCAAGTCCTTCATGTATCGCTGGTCCCTGGATTTAGCGTGGCCCACGAAACGCGTCACGAAGGCTGGGAACCAACGCGTCTTGGTCATGATTGAGCACTACACGCGATTCGTTGTGTGCGTTCCAATTCCCGACAAGGAGGCCGCCACCATCGCCAACGCATTTCGCTATCATGTCCTATCCGTGTTTGGGGCGCCTGCAGAATGTTTGGTGGATGGGGGCACAGAGTTTGAAGGTGAGTTCTCTGCTCTATGCGAGCAGTGTCTCATTGACCGGAGAGTGACTTCACCGAGTTCCCCAGAGAGCAATGGCTTAACTGAACGGGTGGTACGCACCCTCAAGTTTTGCTTCAAGAAGATGGCCCTCGACAAGGGCCTGGACTTCGAGTGGGATGAGATGCTCTGGTCACTCGTACTCAGCTACAACGCAGCTAGGCAGCAGTCCACTGGAGTGGCGCCATTCACCTTGCTGTTCGCTCAGGAAGCCACGGTGCCACCGGATCTTCGTGCTCGACCCGAGTTGGACTTTGGGAAGCAGGAGGAGAAGACACTGGCTGATGATCTGTTACAGCGAGCCGCCATCGTGAAGAGGCTCATGGTACATGCAGGGTGCAACCTGGAGATCGCTCAGCACCGCGACACTTTGAGGTACGAGCACAGGAGGAGTGGCAGCTACGAACCGAAGCCGCACCAGTTCAAGGCAGGCGATTTCGTGTATATACGACAGCAACCGCGCTCTGGCATGGAGGTGGCCACCAAGTCAGCCATCCTGAAGATAGTCAAGGTGCAAAGAGATGGAGTGGTAGTGCTGGAGGACAGCACGAAGCTGCGGGAGAAGAGCACAGTGCAAAGTATTGCGCCATGTCACTTACAAGTGAAAGACCAGTACGACTGCAGTGCAGCCATTCCCAGCAAGCATCTCGCGTGTGAGGCGTGCATGCGAACAGATGGGGAGGCAGCCATGTTGCTGTGTGACACCTGTAACCATGGTTATCACACGTGGTGTCTGAATCCAGCGCTGGATGGAGTACCTGAAGGGGATTGGCAGTGTCCCAAGTGCTTAGGTGGGACTGTGGTGGCAGCTGCCGCCGAGGTGAGCGCGTCAATCGTTGACAAGATGGCGGCCATGGAGTTGCAGTTGAGAGAGAAGCTGGGATCAGATGTGGTATTGTTGCCTGCAGACGTGGGTCCGCATCGTGCAGTGAGGCCGGGACGTGAAGACCCATGGCAGGCGCTGAGCTCGCGGCAGATGCTCAGCAGAGAAGGGAGCATGGGGGATCTTCCTGACAGAGTGGCCTGGGGAAGCCAGGAGGAGCTCAGCAGAGTGATCACAGAAGTGATGCCAGGATTCTGGCATGAGGGCCATCGCACCATCTTGAGCAGGAAGTGTGCAGAACAGCACACTCGCGCGAGAAGTCTCCGCAAGACGTCCACGGTGCAGGCCATGAGCCCCGAGGAAGTGCAGAAGAGAGGAGATGTTACACAACTGAGCAGAGCTCAGGTGAAGATTGCCAGTCAACTGGATTGGGGCTTAGAGTTGGTGATGACAGTTCCTCAGGAGGTCAGACGTTTGGCGCATGAGGTGACTTGGGAAAAGATCACACAGGTATGGGATCCTTGGGCTGGTACAGGTGTCATTGGCAAGGTTATGTCGCTGGAGTGGCCTCATCTGAAGGTTATGAACAATGATTGGAATCCGCAGTTGAAGTGGCACGAAGCCCTTAATGCTTTACAACCGGGCAATTATCGAGCCTGGAAGGAGAAGTATGGGGTGTGTGATGCAGTGGTGACTTCACCCTGGTTCGCAGTGCTGGATATTGCGTTGCCGTTGGCAGTACTGGCCAGCCGAGTGGTGGCTTGTATTCATGTGCCATCGCACTACATGACAGATATGACAGAAAGCAGGGCACAATACTTTCGTAAGCTGTGTCACGCTGGACGTTTACATGTGATTGGGCATTTGGAGCATGGACCTATTGGCAGAAGATGCATGTGGGTCATGGTGTTTCGCAACCCTTTGACAAGAGCCAGGATGTTGCGAGGAGGAGAAGCTTCTGGAGTGGGTATGTTTACCTTCAGCATGGGCAAGTTCGCAATGGATGGCGTTACAACAGAAGATGCTGAGCAAGCTCTTGTCTAATGTCTGTGCTACCAGTGGCAGCTACAGATGGGGGATGTTGAGAAAAAGAGCTTGCACAAGTGGTGAGAAGAGATAAAGAGATATCAAAAATTTTGAGATTTTGTATAGTCACAGTAGCAAGATAACTGTGCAGTCATATAAGGAAACATATGCAAAGTCGAGCTTGTGTTGTATAGGCACTGACAATAAGTAAGACTGTCTAGTAGTAGGGCTAGAGAGTTGTGCTTTGTGTGGACGCTTCGTGCATAAGTTCGCGACAGCTGTCACAAACCACGGCTTATCGTGTACCTCAGCCGGGTTGTGACACTTGCTGTAGCAGTCTCTGTGACGAACGTATGACACGCGCAGTACGATACGCGCGAGGAGTTATGACAGTGACGAGATACGGAAATACGGATGGGTGTTACACTTGTTTGGAGATAACGAGAATAAGTAGGGCGGCGTAGTGAGAGTGAGCAGACGCTCATTTTTGTTTTGCCTTCGTAACAGTGATTCCGAGAATAACCAGGACTCGCTTGAGACCGCGAAAACAGCAGTGTTATGAGATAATTAATAAGATACAGTATTCTTATGCTTGTAAAGATATACATTTGTGGACTTCTCCTTGTGCGACTGCGTCAGAACTGTAATTAACAGTCTTTTTCATGTTGAGAAAAAGAGCTTGCACAAGTGGTGAGAAGAGATAAAGAGATATCAAAAATTTTGAGATTTTGTATAGTCACAGTAGCAAGATAACTGTGCAGTCATATAAGGAAACATATGCAAAGTCGAGCTTGTGTTGTATAGGCACTGACAATAAGTAAGACTGTCTAGTAGTAGGGCTAGAGAGTTGTGCTTTGTGTGGACGCTTCGTGCATAAGTTCGCGACATCACAGTCCTCTGTCTATACTAGTACTCGGTACAGTACGGCTGTCACAGGTTTAGGGTTTCCGGCTTAAGCCGAGGTACACTCAATCTAACGGGACTTCTTATGTTATCTTAAGTGTAAGCATTCTGTGTTTCACCACCTCAATATATAGTCAGCGCTATATATCTCACAATAAAGCTTCAGAATACTGAGCGGCGTGTAGGGTATCGTCGCAGGGCGGTGCATTACATGTCCACGCAAGATGAGGCATAGGAGGCGGAGTAGTTCACCAAATCCGCCCATCTCAGGCGCATCTTGCAGGTGATATGTAGCTCTTTCATATTTTGTGTTGAATACCTTCGTAATACGTCATGGAGCTTCAGAATACTGAGCGGCGTGTAGGGTATCGTCGCAGGGCGGTGCATTACATGTCAACGCAAGATGAGGCATAGGAGGCGGAGTAGTTCACCAAATCCGCCCATCTCAGGCGCATCTGGAAGCATCTCATTTGTGTCGCGAGGTCTTTTTATTTGTCGTGTCGCAAAAAGATTCGTTTATATTAACGACGCTTCGCAGCTTTTTCAGAAATATGCTGTTTTTCATTTCGTTTCCCTTAAAGGAGCGAAACAGGTTTCCTGGAAAAAAGTGACATCGTACACACCGCACCGCAGGAGATGTCCCTGAAAAATTATGCCGTTGGAAATTTTCCAAAAATTTCCTGCCGATGTCAGCAGTCCTACCCAGGATTGTGTTGAGCGCTCGCGCTTTACCGGCCAATCATGATACGATAGCATCTGAGGGATACCGATCTCAGCATCAGCAGTCCTACCCCGGATTGTCTCGACCGATCGCGCGTAACCGACAACGAGAGACACGTTTAACAATTCACAATTATACCACAAAGATATGCGGAATTTCCAATTATGAATTTGTCGCAAACTACTCTGTCAAGTTTACCGTTTTCAGCATCAGCAGTCCTACCCCGGATTGTCTCGACCGACCGCGCGTAACCGACAACGAGAGACACGTTTAACAATTCACAATTATACCACAAAGATATGCGGAATTTCCAATTATGATTTTGTCGCAATCTACTCTGTCAAGTTTACCGTTTTCAGCATCAGCAGTCCTACCCCGGATTGTCTCGACCGATCGCGCGTAACCGACAACGAGAGACACGGGTAACAATTCAAAATTATACCACAAAGATATGCGGAATTCCCAATGATGATTTTGTCGCAACACTACTCTGACAGGTTTACCGATCTCAGCATCAGCAGTCCTACCCCGGATTGTCTCGACCGATCGCGCGTAACCGACAACGAGAGACACGGGTAACAATTCCATATTTTACCACGAAGATATGCAGAATTTCCAATTATGATTTTGTCGCAACACTACTCTGACAGGTTTACCGATCTCAGCATCCGCAGTCCTACCCCGGATTGTCTCGACCGATCGCGATCGTTCGTAACCGAAAATGACGTACCTCCGTCGTATCGCCAATCAGCGACGTGATACTCGAGCACCCTGCGCTGCTCCCTGCGGCCCTGCGGCCAGCTCCCTTCGAATTTCGTAAAGTCAAAGTTTCTAGTTCCCTCCTAATTCCCCCAAAAACATTCCAGTCCCGAATCTCTGAAAAGCCGCCACCCGCTCTCTGCCAGCTAAATTCGTCCCAAACGTTTCACAGAAAATTTTGCTTGCGTGAATATCTAGCGGATTTGTTCACGGACCACTTATAATTCAACACGATGAGCCCGCCCCCCCAACACACTCCGCCAGCTCAACTGTTGCCCCACGCTGTTCGTAATATCCTGTCCGCATGCGCTTTGCTGGCACTCTGGGCGTATGTCGCGGCTTTCATGGGACGTTCCTTAGCTGGCCACGTTTTCTCTGGCAAAAAAATCACCTCTACCGGTTTCAGCGTGTGTACTTAAGGTTTGTTCTCTTCTTTCATCTCATTGTTTTTTGAAGTTCCAGCGCCGGTCCCACATACGATGAGCAGCGAAAACGCCACCCCTTTGCACCAGCGCGCTTTGCGCGCTGTGCAATTGTATTGCTCTCAACCTCCGGTTGATTTGTCATTCTCGCAACCTACTGTTGACCCGGCAATGAAAGCTTTTGACATCGCTGAGGAATGGTTCGATGTGAATCTAGAGGTCTCCTAACCCCCCCCTTCCCGTCGACTTCTTTCATTTTACTTCCTGACCGTTATTTCTTTTCTGTGGCGTAGGCTGATGGATCTTCCAGGTGTCGTCCTGCTTTCGCCCCGACCTGTGGGGATCGCTGCACATCTCCAGTCGCCTCGGAAGTTCGCCGCCCTTTGCAAGAAGTCGCCAGTACCAATGTTGCCCCCTCGAAGTCCCCTTCTTCAAGCCCTGCTTCCAAGAAGGTTGGTTCCTTTTTTCCACCCCAATTTTCCCTCTCCGTACTTTGCCATGTATGCACCTCCTGCTTTATTTTGGCTCTTTCCAGTTCTTTACATTAATGTGCACTGTCGTTACGTGGGGGTGTTTCAGGCAAAGACGAAAGCTGTATGGTCCCGCATCGCGGAGCGCGTGTCTTTCTTCCTTCAAAGAACATCGTTCTTTCGTCGAAGGGACTGGAATCCGCATGCGGCGCATCACCCAATCTGAATACTCCCGGACCTACGGGTGTAACACCCACGCCACCTCCGAGGGGTTAGCCTGCCCTTATGCCGAAAAATACGTTTTCAACGCTCAGACACGCCTCTGGGACGTGTTCCATAACGGGTACCCTCACGCTGACAATGTTTCCACGGCTCCCGAGACTGGCGTCCCAGTTAGATTCCGCGCAGCGTTGACCGAGCTTGCGGCAGCTCGCCGTGGGCAACCAGCTGTAGCCTTGAATGACCTGCTTCAAAAACACTGGGATGGCACCGATGAATCTAAGCAAAATCTGCCTACCTTGAAGCAAGTTCAAAACTTCGTTGCTCGCCTCAAAGATTTGAACTCCGGTGCGTCCCCTTCACTATGGCAGTTCTCTATTATTTTAAAATGAATTCCGGTTACCTTTTTGTGGATCGCACGTTGTGCACTTTTTTGCTTACATCCCTGTATACTTTCGGTACTTACACTTTTGTTTCCTGCTTGTTTGCAGAAGTCGACACCGTTTCCGAGTTGCAATCTTGGGTTGATAAAAACTCTATGCCCTCCGAGCGATCTGAGTTTCATGCCTGGGCGTCGAAACGTGCCGGATGCGATGCGTTTGTCGTCAACTATGAACGGTAAGCCGGTGCTGTTGGGTGCCCGGAGATCTTGCCTTCAAATGTTTGTGTGCTTGCTTGTTTTTTATTTTCCACCTTTGTTAATCATATACTAATCTTTGTCTCTTGCCCTTTTCCTATTTAACAGGTGCGACCGGTATGGGCCTGCGATTGCCATGACCAATTTAATCTTGGGGGAGAACATTCGACGTGAACATTCTTCACATGGTCGTCACAACGTCTTCACTGTCAAGGCCGACGCCTCCTTTGGCAAGCAGCAAGGCGAGTACATCCTCATCGACTTGGGCACCGATGGCGTCACCTTTGACAAACCTCACCTCTGGAAGAACATCACTGACAAGAGAAATTGTCCCCGTCAATCTTTCTACTTATTCCTCTACGTGATTGCTAAGAGCGAGTCATACTTCTCATACTTGGTCGGCTTGAACGCCCTCACCAAGTACGCCAAGGTCGCATTTGACATCGACCTCCCAATATCTATCGTTTGTGGCGATAACATGCGGTCCCTGACCGCGGCTGCAAATCAGATTGACAAACCGGGTGGTCTCGACATGGTATTGTCCATCCGAGATTCCGAACACGTGCGTCGAAAGTACATGGTTGTGTATTTGAACCGTGATACTTGATAGCTTTGCCGTGAACATTTTTCCTGTTTATCAATGTTCTTATGTATGTCGACGACTTCTTCTTATTATTATTGTTTTTATGTATACATGTTTTTTAAACAGGCATGTTCCAAAGGAGTTGACGGACCAAATTCTCAACGACCGACGTCCTCTTGAGGACGCCTTCACCCTCGAGATGCGGAAGCTCATTGCGGACATCGCCAAGCGTGAGTGGGAAGGTCTCGGACTCCAAGCCTTTGTCAATGCGGTCCGCAACTTTACTCACGGGGAACATATCATGTTCTTTCGCGGTGCGAGCACCATTCCTGGTATCATGGCCACGATGCAATCGGACGAGCGTGGACATCGCGAGGGCCGACGTTTGGCCGATCGACACGCCACCCACCAAGTCGTGTTGGAGAAATCTATCCCCGCGTTGTTGAGGAACCGCGCCTTCAAGAACCGAGACACATTCGCCCACTCCCTTCCGAGCTACCCGATGGCTTTCTTGAAGCTTGCGTGTGACCTTCTGTCTGTGACTGAGTCCGAGGAAGATCCTTCCAACTTATAATTGTATCCCTCTCGCATTCACGGGTTCGACTTCATTTACATGAACCTGAATGCAACTGGTAAAAAGGTGACCGAGCTTCGTGTGAGCAAGTTCCGACTCTTGATCCGCGGAGAGAATCCCCGCAACTTTTTTCACAGTTTGGACCTGGTGAGAAAGTACTCGGAGGACATCGTGGAGTTGACATTTAACGTGGACGATCCCACCGATCTTGTTGATGGAGACGCATGCTCTTGCAAGTGGTTTTGGAATTGCAAGTGTTGCCCGCACATCTTGGCGGGTTACCACCTCCGTGATGGCCTTGACATCTTTGGCATGATGGAACGTGCCTTTCCCCCAAACAAGCCGAAGACCATGAAGCAAAAGCGGGACGCAGAAGCTTGCAAGTAGTGTGACGTAACTGGAATCTGATACTGCTAGTAGTGTGACGTAACTGGAATCTGATACTGCTAGTAGTGTGACGTAACTGGAATCTGATACTGATAGTAGCAACAGTCTTTACTCTTGTAAAATATGTTATCAATTTTGTATTACTTGCCACTGAATATGTTATTGCCTTGCTTTCTTATTGTGCATGATTTTTGAATTCAGTGTTGTGAATAATCTGTGAATTCTGGGAACTTTGTCGCGATGTCGGCATGTCGTCGTGTCGTGTCGGATGTCGCTGTCGCGTGACCAGGAACAACGATGAAATTTTTCTGGCCTGCATGACGTTCCGTGCGTACGTGGCGTCCGGATTTATATTTCTTTCCCACCATCGGGTGGCACAAATGCCTCGAACGTTGAAACGCACGTGCTAGATTCACTATTTCGCTTTCCCCCCACAAAACGCGGTCATGTCTTTTTGCCGACGTGGAACCGAAAAACCGACATGCCCGACATGCGCGACATTAAATGCCTGTGCGCCCTTAAAAAAGTTTTGATCTAACGATAGATTTTAAATTAACGCGACATAGGACGACAAAAAGGAGACAAAATGGGTCGACATGATCTTTTTGGGGTCGACATGATCTTTCGTTTTCGAAGACATGCAGAGATAGTGTAGACCCCAAAAAGATAATGTCGACCCTGTCGCATCGGTCGGTCTGTCGCGTTTCAGAATTTTTCAACCAATCAAATCGCCGTGATCAAAAACGCGACAGACTGACATGTCGTCGAAATTCCCAAACCAGGAACAACGACGGGCCTCACCATCTTATGGGAGCAGCCGAGCTGCCTCGCGCACTTGACTTCCACACCTTCTATGGAACCGAGGTGACATGCGCGCATGCGCGAGCGACAGGTTCGGGCGGTCTTGGCGACACCACGCCCGCTTTTCGTTGCCCCTTAATTTATGAGCATTACTATATAACTATAACCCCAAAATAGCCCCTTTTCGCTGGGGTTATAGGTTATATAACTACTCTTGTTCCCAGCAACTTCTTGGTCCCACCGCACTTTTACGTGCCCATGGCATTCGCTCTCGCAGATCACGGTCCCGGTACCTTCCTTGGCATCCCACACTCGCTCACCAACGACTATATCCGCAAACTTTTGACCTGGCGGACGGTCATCGTCCCCGGTGCCGGTATTCGAAGGTTCGAATGATGTCCCCTCGCCTGATTCAATTCGACACACGTTAGGATGTCAGCACGGAGCCTTTTTTTAAAGCATTCCTGACTAGTTGGGTTCATTCAAGGACGGGTTTAGAATGTGCACTATCATGGTTCTGGTGGGCTGCAGTGCACTGGGAAAAATTATCCATTCAGCATTATCTGAGGGTATAGTCGCTGAAAGATGCAGTCACGGCGTGTATGCTACTCCTAAGATATCGTCACCGGATGGTGTAGTCACGTTGGGTATGCTAGTCCGAGGGTATCGGAAAACAAAAGCCACTCTCTCTCTCTCTCCTTTACGCGCTCCGCGATGAGCTCCAGCCGTCACGGTTACATGGTTGTCGTAAAAATAGGTTCATCAACCCACAATAGTCCCACGGCGTGGCAACACCAACGCACACCCCTGTGGCTTGGACGCTGCCACAGCAACAACGCCCATGCACACCGTCCTGCTCTGAAACGAAATCAAATATGTCCGGACGGAATTCGCGTGTTTATTCGTCACAGATAGGTGGAGTCGCACCCTCAGGCCGACATGCAAAAAAAGGGGTCATAATAAAAAGTTCACAGAAACACGCACCTGCTTTTTGCATCACTGCACGCTGGGGAACATGCGGTTGCCCTTCAGAAATAGGATCTATAACCAGCGACGCCCCGAAAACCAGTAAACGGTAAAGGGATGCCACGGGATCTTAAAAGGACACAACAACATTCGGGCGTGTACTCGGGGGATATTCGCGTGGAAAAGGTAGCGCACCATGGCGGATATAGTCCACCACAAGGTATCCTTTGCTGCGCAGCGTGGTGGTACCCTTACCCGGAACTTCTTTGTCCCACGCCACTCGTACAAAAGTCTTAGGTTGGTCGCAGGGTGACAATTGTGTTTCCTCAGCCACGATGCCTGTACCAAAAAAGCGGTCCCGTACTCGCACGCCTGCGTACATATGCTTAAATTGCTGACACTCCGGGCGCTCCGAGTCTCCTATAGCTTGTTCCGGTGGATCGTAGGCTGCACTTTCGCCTGATGGACAATCACACCAGAAACACACACGACATTAAATCATAAAGTTTTCGTTGATCAAACCGTCACTCAAGGTGAACGAAACCCTCGTGCGTATCTAGTGCGAGCGCGCTTCACTGTGAGGGCAAACGGGTTTGATATAGACGATTTGAGGTATTACACGCACAAGGCATTGCAGATCCAAGCGCAAGTGGTCCGCCTGGCAACGTGTGGCCACAACGCAGCCCCTTAATTGACACTCAGAGGAACACGCACCTGCCGTCTGTGGCTCTTGCGGAGCGATCGGCGGGGTGTCATCGCGAGAGGTTGGCGGTGCAATATTGCGGGTGCTTTCCGCACTGATATTGTCAGCCATTTTTCGCGAGCACTCTTCAATGGTATCACTAAAGATTGCGCCTGTTCGGGTTTTTTGCTGTGCACATTCGGACAAGTATGTGCACATTCGGACCCGCAGTGTGGTGCTCAACCTCATGTCGCTGTCGCTGTGGTTGTCGGACAAAGCGATGAAGACGTCATGTCCGACAACGCTTAACACTGATGTTGATGTCGGACATGTCCATTGCTTAACACTGGGGCGCATGTCGGCAGAAAGGCTATTCTCCACGACCCCCCTGCCAGGGGTTATATAACCCCACAACCCTGGTTTCCACACGCATGCACGACACATATGTGATATGACACATATGTGAATGCGAATCCGGCCTGGGCTATGTAGCCGCAGCTGATTATAAAACTAGAGACAACAGATGAACGGAGAATGTAACGGTGTTGTTTTAAGTCAGTCTGTGTGATCTTTAACATTTCGTTTGCATTTTCTTCAGGATGAAACGCGTTTGCACAGAGTTTTTCAATGAGTATGCTGTTAACACTTTGCGAAAAAGAATCTCCTTGCAGAGTTAGGCGGGTAACTTCACTTTGACTCCGTCGTAGTCGCAACGGCCTGCTAGTGGAAATATGAGCTGGTTGGCTCTGTAAAAACTGAGCACCAAGTTAGTGGATGAATAATTATATGTCACGGGGAAATATTCTACTTCATCATCCTTTAACGCTGGCTGCGTCCGACTAATATTCCCTGCGAGTCTTCTCAACGCCGACTATTGTGGTTCCTGTGTTTTCGTGCAGCCTAGGACTTCTGTTTTATTGTTGCTCGTGTTCTTGGCGCATACAAGTGACAACCTTAAGGCTGGCGAGGCGCAAAGCGAAGGCGGTTCCGAAATATAGTCTTTCCGTTTGGCTTCAAGATGAAGGTTTTATTTCTGGACATGGACGGAGTTTTGGTTACTCGGCGTCCTGGTTGTTGTGAAACGAAGCTGGTGAAACCCGTGCTCTCTCGTTCTTAAAAACATGTTACCCCCCTCTTGTGCTTACTCGACTGCTAAGTTCTTGAGGACTCTGCAACCCGGCATGATGGCAGCTATTCGACTTTTATCGTGTTCGCATGTCGCGTGCAACTGAATTGCAGTTGTCCCCTTCATTACCTGCTCACGAAAAAGTCGCGAAATGCTGTCTCATATTTGCTTAATCCCTCAATGCCAAGTTTTGTGTTTGCCACCTCGCAGGTTGAAAACTTGCGGTATGTAATCGAGACCACGGGAGCGAAAATTGTGCTCAGCACAGACTGGCGCCGAACGGTAAGTTAGCATTTTATTGGCGAGACTTTGGATTGAGGCAGAACACGCAGGCAGGCATCCACTCCTGTCGCAGACGTTCATTCAAGCCGGCTGTGTTGTAACTTGTGTGAAAAGAGCGGGCCTGAACAACTTGTGGAGAGTTCGTTGTTCATTGTTCCCCCCTGTCTTTGCAGTTTCTCTTAGCATAAAAGCAATGGGTGCCGTCAAGTGTTTCTGCAGCCAGCCGCAAGATCTGAAGTCAAACGTATTTTAAACGCACATGGTGGCATGGATTTCATCGGGTGCGAAATCCTTGCGGCCACCTTTTACGAGTACTTTGAGTGCTTTAGCCTTGATGAAGTAGCTGATACATACTGCTTACTTTCGTATTTGATTTCTCGCAAATACGGTCTTGCAGTACCAAGCTGCTTGTCTATGCGTGTGACAAGTTTGTTCGCCAAGTTGTGTGGCGAGGTGCTAACTGAAGCTTCTTTTTCGCTCAGATGGACGACGACAAACACCCCAGTGACGCTTAACCATCGCCCCATAGAGGCACGTGCTCACAGCTTGTAACATGTTATGGCGTATTCATATACGAATCAGATTGCCATCACCTGTCGCGTGACGAAAGTTGCTTTCAGCTATGTCCCGTCACTTCATCAGTGAAGTGAGCGTAAGTTGTTTACATTGGAAATTCGAAGGATCCGCAGCACAACTCACGAGGACTCGAATCGAAATTCTTTATGCAAGACAATCGATTCGAAGGCCAAGCACTCACCATGTCAGTATGCAAAGTCGTTGCGCTATCGTTTAAAACCTTTAAAAATGTTATCCCCGAGTATGTCAGGTGTTCGACTCAAAGTTGAAACTTACTGCAAGCGTGCATATATAGCATTTGTTGCAAAAGACGTTCTTATACATCGTATCGGTTTCAACGAGGTGACCCGGATGTTGTACGCGATGTCGTGTACCCGGCAGTGATTCCTACCTACGGGCGATGCTATCGTCCATGCTGCTATTCTTACAGTGTGTGTATGTGGCACGGGCCTCTGTGTTTTCCCTTGAATTTTGTGGGGAGCACTTAGGTGCCCGCATGTTTCCTTTTTTTGACATGGGGTGTCCATGCTGTGTGGTGTGACTGCATTCATGACATAACCATGGACCAACAGGTCCCATCCATCGACCGGGAGCCACTGGGGGGCATGCCAGCAGGGTCCGCTTACTCCGTAACCCAGAGACCAACAGTTGTTTGGCAACGATCGGTCACATCGTATCATCTTTCCATGCTGCTTTGCATTTGGGTTGGGAATATGTATGCGTTTGTGGTATCTTGTCACGGCCCCGCCCTGCTCTTGATTTGCTTCTCACATCCACTGGGATGATGGTGGGTTGGCTTTTGCTGGCCGATCTCATGCCATTCAGTATGTGGCACGGGCCCGCCCTGTCAGTGCGTACTTGTCCACTGGAATGATGATGAGCTGGCTTTTGTTGGCACGCCTTGCGCTGTTCAGTGTGTTTGTTTCAACAGTGTCCACCGCGGGCACTGATGAGCGGCTCAAGCACATACTTCTGCGGACTCTTAGCAATGTTTCTACATCTCAGTTTCGTTTTAGCCATTGCACCTTCCTTTCAGATTATGCAGTGGCTTAGAGATCGCAATCGAAAAGTGCGGAAAGAAGGTTGGGAGCCATCACAATTGGTAGACCACTTCGTTGCTATCGACGATCGCACTCTGCTTCAAGAAAAGTGCGCCCCCGGCACTGATACTCGATCACGGCAAGTGTGTGGAATATTCCACAACACCTCAGGGTATGCTTGACCGAGCTATGGCCCTCACACCCTAGTCCGATACCCCTGACACATAGAGCACCGACAACCCGCCTGGCAAGGCTTTGGCCCTCTCACCTTGGCAAGAGAGAGTCCGGCGTCCTGCCAATTGGAGATTCCAGCTAGAGAGCCTGGCATCCACCTGACAAGGCTTTAGCCCTCTCACCTTGGGCCAGAGGACTTTGTCACCCTGCCTGACAGAGTGTTAGAAACTGGGGTGCATCCCCTTTTCAGGGGAGGCCAGAACCTGGCTGGACACTTTGTGAACACGCACACCGCGCGCGGGCTGACGCGCTCGCTGGCAGAGGCTGCTGTCAAGTGCCTGGAGAGGAAGGTGCGTGGGCGTTGAGGCCAGGTCCGTGAACTGAGTGAGGCACATCGCCCCACCCATTGC
>LGRX02013020.1:0-25808 GCA_001247695.2 Cymbomonas tetramitiformis | reverse complement strand
ATATAATATGGATACAGCATACGCTGTCGTGTACAGCCTACGATTTGGGCGTCAACTTGTTGCACTGTTAAAGGGGCTGAATTTTCTGAATCCGTTCAAGCAATCCTGGTATTGCCAAGAATGAGGACCTAATTTATATATGCAAAATTATTCCAAAACTTTTATTTACAATACACTCGGGCTTCAATTGAATACAGCATACGTTGTCGTGTACAGACTACGATTTGGGCGTCAACCTCTGCACTGTTAAAAGGGGCTGAATTTTTTCCCGATTTTTCAAAAGAGGGGGAATCTTCGATTTCATCTCCGATTTTTTCCCCAATATATCCTCCGACCCGATATCACACTCCAAGTGACGCATGCGCACAGCACTTGCCCACGGGGCATGCATATACCATATATATATCACATATAAAGAGTACCTACGGTAAACTTTTTAAGCATCAGGTTGATTCTACCTTGTTTCTGGCCCCGCGGCATCATCCGCTTAAGCGCCCATCCCCGCAGTCCTACGTGTCAGGTGCGAATGGGGAAAAAAGCTGACCGTACGTCGACTCGGAAGGTCCTAATTGGTCGGTACCATATCCTGCTTCATCCTTCGGATGCGCTGTCATGGTCGCAAAAGCGCAAACACGACGTTTTCCGGGTAATTCGCCTTTACCATGTAAACCACACTGTTAAAAGCGAACAGCTCGGTTTATTGTGACGTGACGGTCAAATGACACTCCGTACATTTATACGAAATTTCCTTCTAAAATATGGAATGAATCTGCAGTATGTCATGTCATGGCATGGCATGGCATGGCATGCCATGCCATGCCATGCCATATGCCGTATGCCGTATGCCGTATGCCATATGCCATATGCCGTATGCCATGCCATATGCCATGCCATATGCCATGTATGGCATGCGACAACAGCATGAGCTTGTAAAACAGCTTTATAGAGCTTTGATTAATTATATATATTATATATTAGGGATAAGTCTAGATTGGGTGTAGACATTTCATTATAATCCAGATTGGGTGTAGGCACTTCATTTTAATCTAGATTGGGTGTAGGCACTTCATCTAATCTAGATTGGGTGTAGGCACTTCATTCTTAATCTAGATTGGGTGTAGGCACTTCATTTTAATCTAGATTGGTGTAGGCACTTCATTTTGGTCTAGATTGGGTGTAGACACTTCATTTTAATGTGCCATTGGGTGTAGACACAGGTATAGGGGGTACGGGTCGCAATTTCTTTTGTTATTTGTTGCAAAAAAAAAAAAAGATTGTTTCGCGATTCAACCGGTAGATATCAACATCCAACCACAATGTACACATCTAACGGTCGAATTTGCGAAATAATGTTTTTGTATGCGATTACTAGCGAAAAACTGACCGGAATCGATGTTTGTTGTTATTTGTTGCAAAACAAAACATCATTTCGCAAATTCAACCGGTAGATATCGACATCTAACCACAAGTAACACGTCTGACGGTGGAAATTGTGAAATAATGTTTTTGTATGCGGTGACTAGCAAAAAATTGTTCGTAATCGATGGTTTTTGTTGTTTGATGCTTAAAAAAAACATTGTTTCGCAAATCCAACCGGTAGATATGTTCATTGTGGCCAGATGTTGATATCTAACGGTCGAATTTACATAATAATGTTCACATGCAATATTATCAATGTAAAATGCAATGCCCTCCAGGCATCAAGGTATGTTAAAATGAAGTTTACGCCCAATCTAGATTAAAATGAAACGTCTACACCCCATCTAGATTAAAATGAAGTGCCTACACCCAATCTGGATTAAATGAAATGTCTACACCCAATCTGGATTAAAATTAATTGCCTACACCCAATCTAGATTAAAATGAAGTGCCTACACCCAATCTAGATTAGAATGAAGTGCCTACACCCAATCTGAATTATAATGAAATGTCTACACCCAATCTAGACTTATCCCTATATATTATATATTATGTATTATATCATAACTTCATTAATTAATATATTATATATCATATCATAACTTCATTAATTGTGAAACTCTTGATTGAATAATGGTGAAGATGAGAACATATTCGTCATTTCGATCAGAAATTCAAGCAGCTGTGACGATCGTTGACTTTTGATTGTGTCACAAGGCATCGTCATGTATAATTAGAAATTAAATACGCATATATTGACCTTACGAAATATCACGAGTAATGCACATGCATTATGCTGTCAGCATGTTCCATCATCGATAGTGCGGCCATTCGATTCGTGCATCAGCTTGCATGTTTGCATGATGTATGCATGTTGGCCATGCATCCACAGGGCCTGCAATGTAATCGCAGGAGTCGAGCATTCGCGAAGAATGAAATTTTTCATGCGTACATACATCAATAATCTACCATGCCGTGCATGCATGATGTATAATCGATATCGAACATGTGCATATATGCATACTCGATTACATAAAGTATGCATATATTGGATATCGATTATATATCATGTGCCGCATCCAAAGATATTGCACGAGCATTACAATATTGATCATCTACCATGCGGGTATATATATATATATATACGGAGTTTATATACTTCGTATAGATATATCCGTTGCCCAACGGTGTCGCAGCGCCAGCGCTCCATCTGATACTGCATCCGCTGCGCATGGCGCACATGTATTTACAGCCGTCGTCGCTAAACGGCATAAACGCAGTGGCAATTCGTGCAGACATTTCTGCGTTTATATGCATTGTGTGGACGCGCATACATGCTACACTTATAAAGATACGCAAGTGGCACAGTGTGCTTCCTTTTAATACATTTATATTTGCAGACGTCGTGCTCGCATGTCGCGATGCGATCTAGCGGTCTCCCTTCTACATCGTCTACATGTCGAACACGCATGGTGCAATTGTGAAATACATCTGCCCACAACTCGCTTCCTGTATCGCAACTGTCGAGCTTGCATGTCGGTTGGGATGCATCCAACGGGATTTCTGCCATGCGGATGGGAGACAGCCTGAACAAGGCCGATGATGTTTTCTTCGACGTCAAGCAGCACCTGGAGGGGCTCGAGGCCCCAGAGTCGATCACCGAGGAACGAATTGCGAAAGTCAAAAAAGCGCAAGCGGCAATCGAGGAAGGTATGCTCTGGGCTGAAGAACAGGCCCAAATCGTTGACATAGCGTTTAAGTTTGGATGGCCTACGGCCCAAGAGTTCGAGGGAGAGCCAATCGTGGCTACTGAGGAGCAAGAGAAGAAATTGAAAAAAGCCAAGAAGGCTATAGCTGAGCGCGCGGCGAAACTAGAGAAAGAGAGGAATTCTAAACGCACTCGCTTTAATGACAACATACCGTTTGCAGGCGGACGCAGTCGCGGTACTCAGCCTGTAGTGCAGGTAGAGCTTGCTTCATTTGTGGAGCTCCGGACCATATCTCGCCCCAATGCCCACATAATGGCGGCAAGGGAAAAGGAGGAAAGGGACGTTGAATGTTAAACCGCTTCCTGCGGTATGGCGTCACTGGGTCTCCAGTGGTCGCGGAACTCCGGCTTATAGCCCAAGAGACTCGCCGGCTTCTCGCCCGCTTGAATAAGTAAAGTAATGAGAGCAATCGTGATGTTAATTCGTTTCTAATGGTTTTAGGGTTCGCTCCTTCGCTCGAGTTCCAACGTCGCGGTGTAATTCCGCTGTGAGGAATCTTTACGCAACCTTCTGGCACTTTGTTGTATGCTAGATGCACGCATAATGTTTGCAAATTGCTTGAGGAATCTCCCTTGTGGCCGCAATGACTCGTTTTTCCAATCCTCGATCACGTAATTCTCTTGAGACGTGGCGCCCCACGACGGGCTGTCAACCAATTCCTTGATTTCTTTCGGATCGGCTTCGGCTTTTCGGAGATTAGGTGAGTTAGCTTAGTAGGTTCGGTGTGTTGCAGAATTTGTGAACTGCCCGCCGGAGTTCGACGAGGCTCCAGTCACGGAGGTCCCGGGGGTCCCGGAGGTCCCGAGGATCACAGGCAGGCTGAGGCAGCGAGTTGGTTTATGGAGATCCTTCGCCTCCGCTTTGGTGGTGACGTGGATCCTTTTCGGCGTCCCGCTCACTTGGATTGCGCCCCCCCCGCCTAGCCGGTGCTGAAATCTGTATAGGCAGCCCTGACTGGGAATCCCGGTCAGGCCCCTATGACAGACTCCTAGGCCAACACTGGATTGCTGACTGATCTATAGGTTCGTGCTGTGACACACGCTGTGTCACAGGTTCGTAGGCTAGACTCCGAAACCGTCCGAGACCGTTCCGGGTATATCTAGCTTAGGGTTTATTTATCTTATGAGTTTATGATCGCATGCGCGATCTTCCTCATGGTCACCCTGCCCGCCGCTACCGCCGCCACGACGCCGGACTCCAACATCAGCCACACAGGGTTGCCCGGCGCCCGGTCACCGGTCAGCACCCTGGACCCCACAATGCTGGCCACCATACTCGGGCTCACAGCGGTCGTCGCAGCCACATTCTGGGCCATTTCCAAAGCACTACGCCAAATCCCCAACCCACATTCTGCTCAACGCTCAACCACCCGCGACGCCACCACAATCCACCACCACCACCACGCACGACGCAACGACTCACCACCACCATCACCACCACGACCACCATCCCAACCACCACAACCTAACGAACAACTCACCACCACCACCAACCCCACAACAACCACATCACCACAAAACATCCAATCCTCCACCCCCCACTCATACTTCACAGCAAGCGGCCGTCCCCACATTTCCACCTCCTCCACACCCGACACCACCTCCACCACACCTACCAACCCTTTCATGGACGACACACTGCCGCCCCAAGAAAATCCCAATGCCTCACACCGCCTCCCCGACCACATCCCGCGGGTGCTGCACACACGCCCCAATGACCAAGAAAACACCCATCCCAACCCAGCAACCACCTCTCCAACCCCCCGCAACTATCGACGCACCCCACCCGACTCACCACCGGCACGCCCACTACGCAACACCGCACGCAACAGCGATTGTCCATTCTGTGGGATCACCATCAACCGCCCGTACCACCGCTTCCTCCCCGACCGCTGCGCGGTATCGGGAACGCGAAACGATCTTGTTCTGCGTGGCTACTCCCCGTGCCGAATCCTCCAAGGAGATACACGTCCAGAGAATGTGGCACTCGTGCGCGACGCCACCGCCCTCATGTACATCAACACCGTCAAAGTTACAAATGGGTTCCGGCCACTGTCATTACGGCGGTTCAGGGCAAACGGCTCACAATGGGCAGCAACAACACACACTCAAATTGCCCCACCCACCACCCCAACACGCACAACCGACCACAACTACGCACGCGGGGTGCCCACCCGCGTAGGCAGCCATTCAGCCCCTGCCGCACAAAACTCACAACAAACACACAACAACCGGCCCATTCCCGTCGCACCACCCGCACCCCCCAATGCACGTTACCGCCCTGCCCCTCAAGCAGTGCAAGCCCCCCGCCGCAGACCCCGATCATCCACCATTCCACTGCACATCTGGCTGGCAACCGCCATGATGTGCGTTTTCTCCCTCGCAAGCCCCGCCACAGCACTGACACCCACCAGCATCGTCAGCGACACCCCAGCATCTCCATCCTCGTACTGCCATCAACATCTGTCGAGCCGCAGCCTCTCCTCCCGTTGCTGGGGGGGGGGGAATAATACGTCACCAAGTACGACAGACACAGACTGGGCAAGTTGGACCACCAGACCCATTTTTTCTCAAATTCTCAAAACGCCCACCCCGGCAGCAACCACCCGGCTCGGCTGCCACCACGCCACAACCGCCCCAACCAACCCTGCAGACAAGTGGAATAACGAGTCACAACTCGCCACCATGCAACTGAGGCTTGGCGCAACCTCTCACACACAGACACTCACAACCGTGGCCAAAACCACAACCCGGTCACCGACACCACGCACCTTCAACAACATCATCACAGTGGGGCTTGTCACAGCCGCCACCATGTGGGCCAAAGGGTTCGGCACGGAAAGCGTAGTGTGGGCCAGCACGTACACATTCGTCTCCGTCACGCCCTGCCTGTGGGCACCCGGCTCATGGTGCCTGGAACACACCGCTGCCATCACGATCGCCGCACCCGCAGGGGCAGCCGCAATGGCAACACAGGGAATGGCATCCTGGGCCGCGTTGGGGTGCTGGTGACCCAGTGGTTCGGATCGGCAACAGTACACCACGCGTCGGTCGGCATTCTGCTCCTAGAGGCGACATGGCGGGCAGTGCGGAGGTTCTCCCCGAACCTCCCTCTGCTGTTATGACTCGTGGAGCGGTCCCTTAGCGCCCGGATGAGGTGGGCACTCATCCAGGCCTGGGGCCCAGTGCCCAAGTCCGCTGGAAGGCGCAACCGGCGGGCTCAGCGACAGGCTAAAGCAGTGCTGCAACTCGTTGCCCGCACCTGGGTGCAGCGAGTGTGCGTGCAGCTTGGCTGCGCACTAGCAGCCTGGACCATCTTCACGACGGTCCAGACCAACAGTGTGGGACACGTGCTCGTAAAGGTGGCGTGTCTTGTGGCGACAGACGCATGGAGGAGCGTGCCCAACTGGTGCGCCGCGGCTGCAGCAACAGCTGGGGCGATGTACTCGTGGACACAGTTCCGTTTGGCCAACACCAACGCCATCATGCGATTCATCGTCCTCAACCCAAAATGCGAGGACCCCCCCAGCCGCTTCAAACGCGCCAGCAAGCGGAATAAACGGCAGGGCCGTGGGGCGCCATCCTCCCACAATCTACGGCGCAGAGCCAGCCTCAGGAGGGCAAAAAGCCGACGCCACGCCCGCAGGGGCCGCAAGCGGCGCAAGAAGCCGCGGCAGCGCCACCAGGCGCAAGCATTCGCCACGCAGGCCGGCGAGGTGGACAGCGCCACGCCTCTCGGCCGAGAAGACGACGTCGAGGCACTACACGCCCGTGATGAAGAGCTGGACGTCATCATGGGGCCTCAAGCAGGCTTCAACGGCGAGGGCGCATGGACCGATGAAGAATGGCAGGACCTACGTAACCTCTTGCTCCGCGAGAAAAGCTTCATGGCTACCACCGCCACCGACCTGCCTGGATACACAGGAGAGATCGGCAAATTCGACATCCCCTTCAAAGACGAGTCCGCCTCGCACTACCAGAAGCCCCGGCGATTCTCTCCAGCCGAGCGAAAACTGATCGATGAACACTTCAACAAGCTGCTGGCGGACGGCATCATCGGAAAAGCCCCAAAATACTGCGAAAACACCTGCAACGTCGTCGTGGCCATGAAGAAGGCCTTGGATGGCTCCTGGACGGACAAGCGCGTGGCGCTAGACCTACGAGGCATCAACGAACTATCACTCCGAGATCGCACGCCTCCACGGCTGCCCGAGGACCTGTTTCACGACATCGGCCGCGACCAGTACATGACCAAGCTGGACCTGCGCAGCGGATTTCACCAGATCGTCCTGACCGACGACGCGTCGCTCAAGACATGCTTTTGGTGGGCTCGAGACGGCGCCGCCCCCGAACAGTACGTCTACAAACGCATGCCCTTCGGCAGCGCGAACAGCACCGCGATGTTTGGACGGGTAATCGAGCACGAACTGCGCGGACTCAGCTGCGCCAAGGTATACTGCGACGACATCCTAGTGACCTCGCCCACCGCCCGCCAGCACCTGGCCGACCTGGAGGCAGTCATGCAGCGCCTAGGCAAGGTGGGACTGCGCGGCCACCCAGGCAAGTCAGTCTTCGCCGCCGGCGGGTGTGAGTTTTTGGGTTTCCTGCTGCGACCCGGTAGGCTGTCACCTCACCAGGCGAAAGTGGCCGCCCTGCTCGAACTACCCACGCCCAAAGATGTCCGAGGCGTCCGGGCCATATTGGGCTTCATGAATTTCTACCGGATCATGGCCGCGCGCATCGGCAAAGAAGACTACTCGTCACTGGCATGGCCACTGAACTGCCTATTGAGAAAAGGCAACGAGAACGTCAAGGATCTTTGGGGCAAGGAGCACGACGACGCGCTGGCCCAGCTCAAGGAGCGGCTCACCGAGCCTGGCGTGGTCATACACGCCTACGACCCGAGCCGGCCACTGTACCTTATGACCGACTGGTCAGGAGTTGGCATCTCTGCCATATTGGGGCAGAAGGACGACGAGGATCGCGACGTCATCATCGCAGCCACCAGCCGCTCCCTCTCCCGATCAGAAGTGCGCTACAGCAGCTTCTATGGGGAAGCCCTCGCGGCCGTGTACGGCGTGAGATCTTTTCGACACTACCTCCATGGCGTCAAATTCACTTTGATCACCGACCACAAGCCGCAAACGTGGCTGCGCTCCTCGCAATCCCTGACCGGCATGCACCTGCGATGGCAGGTTTCCCTGCAAGAGTTCGAGTACAACATCGTGCACAGGGCTGGAAGCAGCCACACCAACGCTGACGTGCTATCTCGATACCCGAGAAAGTCGTCCGTGGACCCCACCGGAGCTAGCCTGGACCCCACTGAGGAGGAGGCCGCACTACCCACGGCAGGGGCCTTCGCCTGCCTCTGCGCACGACACCCACGCGCCCTTGAGGAAAGCACGCAGGACGTCGCCCCCATAGCCTCGTGGCAATACGAGAGCCACGTAGGCAGGCTGCCAGACGACCCCTGCACGAGCCACGACCTGGTCAGCCACCACCTGGGGGAGCATTGGTCCATGCACGTCGACGCCGATGACCACGACGCCCGCGACGACGACGCGCTGACGCTTTGGGAAGAGGCGTGCAGTTGGGTGGATGCCTACCTAAGCAACAGAAGGCACGCCCCCGTTACCCGGGTGCTGTGCGGCGAGTGTGCGGACGGGCAAGCGACCAGCCTAAACACGCGCCCACTCCCCCAGCGAACCGTATCCCACCTACACGCCGAAGGATCCGTGGTCATCGAGCTCTGCGCAGGCCTGTGTTCGGGTCTGGAAGCCTGGCTCATCGCAGGTGGCAAAATCACCAAATACGTTTACTGCGATAATAACGCGAAAAGTCGGCAGGTCGCCAAACATCGGCTGGTGCAACTGCACAACCGATTCCCGCAACAACTCCCTCTGGAAGCCCTCCACGACGCCTTCACCTCCGTGCCCCAAGATCTCAGACGAATTTCACGCAGTGACCTCCTCTCCCTCACCAGCGAGGGTCCGTACATATTCGCCATAGTGGGCACAGAATGCCAGGACCTCTCAGCGGCTGGTTCCCTGCAAGGGTTGAAAGGTCGGCACTCGTCAGTCCTGTACGACGTGGTGCGCGTGCTGGGGCAGCTGCAACTCCTGGCGGGGCACAACAAGTTCGCATACATGATCGAGTGCGTGGCGGCGCAGCATAACTTCAACAGCCGCGAGGTCCGCGACGTCATGCATCCCCTCATGTGCTCCATGATTGGCATGCCCATCACCATCGACGCAGCACGCATGGGGGCGCGTGCGCACCGCTTGCGGAATTATTGGACGAACATGGCCGGGTACGTGGACGCACAATCCGTGTTGGATACCGTGGAGCGAGACCCCTGTCGCCTCGTGAGGGACATCCTGGACCCCGGCCGCACCGAGCAAGACGCTGCAGACGACACCGCCTCCGGCCACTACCCCTGCAACGCGCGCGGAGAGCCCATGAGGGCGTGGCCCACCATGATGTCCTTTCCAGACTCTTACCAATTCAGGGACGGCAGGAAGGGCACTGTCTGGGATCACGCCACACAACAATGGGGGCCGCCCACACCCGAAAAAAAGGAGCGCGCCATGGGATTTCAGACCGGAGCCACGCAAGCACCCGGCGTCTCAGCGCGCGAGCGAGGTGAGATGCTGGGCAGAGCCTTCGACGTCCGATGCGTATCCCGCCTTCTGACCGTGTGCTACCTACTCAACCGAGCGGAAGCCCCGCGGGTGCAAGTTGAGTCAAGACACTCAATTGCCGAGCACGCCACGCCCAGGGCCTCCTCCCATCACTGCGAGGGGGGGGAGAAGCCACCTGAGGAACCCCCAGAAGCCATCGTGACCCAATGGGCAGCAGCGCTCAGCACCATCAAGAGGGCAGCACGGTTGGAGGCATCCGAGCTGCGGCAGCTGTACGGGCCTGGCGCCACAGCCTCGCTTATGCAAGCAGCACACCAGTCACCACCAGAGTGCTGCGGTCAACGACCCCACGACAAGACCGGGCTAGGCGCAGCGCCAAGCGAGGACGCCACCACAGCACACGACCCAACAACCTCCCTCAGCACCCCCATACAATTCGTGCCCGCCAGGGGCCCCACACCCGCACTCCACACCGACTCTCAACGCCGGTCCCATACCCCTCGACCCAGCTTCCCCAGCGAAAAGGTCACCCGGACTCTCAGCGCTGCGGCCGAGGTACGCGAAGCGGCAGAACCATACGACGACGAGGCAATGCTGCGGTGGCTTAGAGGCGAGCGCCCCGGCGACCCCGACCTCCTCGCGGCTGTCAGCAAACGAGCCCAACACTACGCGCTCGAAGGAGAAACCCTGATCCGCGTCCTGCCCAACGGGGCAAGGCGACCTGTGCCGCCAGTGGACCAGCGACACCGCATCGTAAAGCAAATGCATGAAAGGTGTGGGCACTTTGGGCGCCGACGCACCGCAGCCATGGTAAGAGACGCATTCTACTGGCCCAAGCTGTACGACACATGCTCCGACGTCGTCAGCAAGTGCGACGCTTGCGCCCGTTACCGCACCACCTTCGACAAGCACGCCCCTCACATGGCACCCAGGGGGGGGGTCGAAATGACCATCTAGGGGTTTGGGTTTTATTTGGAGAATTATCCAATGTATGCCAACAATACTAATAGCAATATTGCCTATTTCGATGTTGCCAAAAACGATGGTGACGTCCATTTTGGCTCATTCGAATGCATTTGTTGTGCAGCAAATGGAAAAGTGAGGGGGGTGTAGGACGTATGACTTAGGGTTTGAGCGTGTTGGCAACCTGCACTTGTCGGAAGTGTGAAAATTGGTGCTATGTGAGTGCTAACGTTATTATATATGTACATACAAAAGTTGTAGGTATGACAAATAGTCTTAGGAGTGTTGAAACCTCAAATTGGTTCACAAGATACGTTATTCGTGAAAACGCGCTAAGAATGAAAATGATAATAATAATACCAACAAGGTAACCTATCCAAGCCTAGTTCTACAACAAGAGTGCATATAATACAACTAGTTTCTATGCTTTTTGAGCTCTCAAACATACGGCAGCCTCACACAACTGGATGCCGATGATCCCAACCGTTTTCAGGCATACAGTGAACAGCAGCAACCCATGCAACGGATGCTCGGACCTTTCCTATGCACTTGATAGTGCCTCCCTCAAACACAAAGGGAACGCCACACAAAATACACAGGCTATGTGCGTGACTATCTATCTATTTAATAAGTGCTTCAACGGGGCATCTCGGTGCTGTTGGCTGTGGAATCGACGGCGCGTACGGTCGCCGTCGGTTCTGGCTACCCCCCCACCCCCCAGGAACTGTTGGGAATTAAACCCAAGCTGAGCGGGGTGAGCCCCAATACTCAGACTACAGTCCCGAAAAATATCACTCTGTTTTGGCACACCGTTCCAAGCGCATCGTTCCCTCACTACGTGTTGAATCGCAGTCAGGGTTGTATCTTGTTTCCCTATCAAAAGTGCAGCAAACGGGATGGTGTGTTCCCTTCTATTATGTAATACTAGACGGTCGCAAATCCTTCCGCAAAAGGGGAATAGTTTCCTCTTCAGCAGCGGCACTTGTATCCCCACCCCCCCCTCCCGGGACTGTTGGGAATTAAACCCAAGCTGAGTGGCGTTCGCCCAATACTCAGACTGCAGCCCCAAAAATACCACTCACCCCAGCAGGAGTATGGTGCCAAGATATGCACTCGCAAGTAGGCCTGTGCCTTAGGCAAACTAAACTAAGGTAAAGAGATGAGGCTTGCAGGCTGCACTGAGCCTGCTGCAGTCTCATTACTATTTTCTCGGCGCTGCCGCGCCCAACAATTCTGACCTCCGCAAAACGAATAATGACAGTTTTCGTTAACTGAAAAAAAAAGGCTGCTCTTCAGTTCGAAACAGTCCGCGAAAAAATATACCTTTGGTATACCTTTTCGGGAGTTTTTTTAAACTCTGCAAGCGGATCTGCACACAACAAAGCACGCCAGAGTTAGAGGGGGGAGCAGGGGCGATTAGACCCGAGGACGCACAAGTCCCGCCAGAGAATTACTCTCTGGACGCGCTGCTCCCTTTAAGTAAAAAGATAAAAACCTTCCTGTGAGGCAAAAAAAGGCTGTGACCAAGTGTGAGCACATGCGATGCAGCACAGAGTGCACCGCAGCAGTTCCAGCCTGCGGGCGGAATTTTAGGACTTAAGCGGTGGCCCTCGTGTCAGCAGCGAACGCGTCAAACTCCTATTAACTCAAGCCCGAACTTAACATTCGTTAACACCAAAAGTTTTTAAAAAGGGGTAACCTACAATCTCAGCAAAACATTTCACCACTCTATGTTTCCAATTCTTAGATTTCTCCTAGTTTCACACAGCTGGGCAGTACGCAAATAGCTCATACCTGCGCGTTAGTCCACCTTATACGCGTTCTTACAGGGTGCTGCTAGGTCGTGAGCGAACGTCCAGACCAGAAAATGTTTTTTGAAACACTTAAAAACAAATATTTGGATGCCCGCCGCCTCCACTTGCCACGTCGGACCGCTCCGCGTGCGGAGACCGCCGCACTGTCCGGTTCAATTTTTCGCGCGAACAAACAATCGTTTTTGGCATGAAGAACCGATTCCTAGATGGTCATTTACCGACTGTCATGGGTGCCATGTGCTCACCTAAACCCCCTGGAAGTCAAGGGCATGTACTACCGGTTCTCCACCGATCTGGCCAACATGCCCCGCAAAGCCAAGAACAACTACCAATACGTCATGGTGGTCGTGGAGCACTTCACCAAATACGTCTGCCTCATCCCACTGCACACCAAAGAACCAGTGGAGACCGCCCAGGCATTCGCCCTCCATGTCATAGCCAGGTTCGGGTGCCCAGCAGAAGTGGTGACCGACAACGGCGGCGAGTGGGAAAAGGAGTTTGCCCAGCTGCTCAAGGATAATCTGATTGACCACCGCACCACGTCGCAATCCCACCCCCAGAGCAACGGCCTCAGCGAGCGCATCGTCCAGATGACCAAAGCCGCCCTCACCAAGGCGTGCAAACAGGCCGGATCCATCGACCGGTGGGATTCGTTCCTTCCCTGGATTATGCTGGGATACAACGCCACGCCGCAGGAGTCCACACGCCTCGCACCACGCATATGAACTCGTATACGCCCAGCGCCCAACGCTACCCCCGGCCATCAAGGAACGCCTCAACCAACCTCTGGAGTCCTGCATGGACGTGACCGCCATGGCGGCCAGCTACCTCGAACGCGCCGAGTACGTCAAAAGGGCCACCATCATGGCTGGCAGCAACATCGCCATAGCCCAACACCGCCAGACCGAGCGATACGCGCAAGTGCGCTCAGGAAAGTACCTGCCCAAACAGTTCAACTTCCGCGTGGGCGACTTCGTGTTCCTGAAGCGCAGTGTAAATCACGGCCTACAGCTCCACACGCGCGACCCTATACTTCAAATCAAAGAGCTGCCTGACGACGGCACCGCCGTGCTACAAGGCCGATGCGGCAGCACGTGCAACACACACTGCTCACAGATAGCCATCTGCCATTTGCCCGACGTCGACCCCACCATCACCTACAACCTGGATGACAACGAAGATGCGCGTTGTCAAGTGTGCAAAAAGGCTGATCGCCCCGCCAGTATCCTTCTCTGCGACGACTGCAATCAAGGCTATCACCTGGGGTGCCTGCAGCCCAAGCTGACTCGAGTCCCCCGCGAAGAGTTCTGGTACTGCCCCCGCTGCCTAGGCCTGCTGCCGGACGACGACCTCTCCCCACAGTACCTCACCGCCTACGAAAACAGGGGCAAACAGCTGGGCGGAAAGCGCGCATTGAAGGTTATCGATGGAAAGCCTTACGAGGGCACCATACGATGGCTGGGAGCCGCAGAACGCCCCTACGCACTGAAGTGCGAGTACGATGACGGAGACTCAGAAACCTTTACGCTGGCAGAACTGCAGCAGTATCTGCTGCCTGACAACGCGACAGCCCCGCAAAAGCAGGCAGTGGCCCAGCCCCAGCTGGACGCAGAGCAAGCCCTACACACCGCATTGGCGGCCATCCCCAAAAGCACACCCAGCACAACCGCCACACCCACGCCCTTCGACAGCCTTCCCAGCACCTGGGACCTCAGCGACATACAGAACATGTTGCGCGCCACGGCTACCCTCCTACCTGGGCATTGGGACCCCGCCCACATCACCAAGCTCACCCAACACATGCGCCAACAAGCCCAAGAGCTCTTGGACTCCGCCGCTGCCAACCCCAGCACCGTCAGACACAGCCACCCGATGACGACCGACGCGGAATGCCAGCGCATCAGCGCCAAACAGTGGGGAACGCAACTGGTGGTCACCACCCCCTCCGAAATCGAGCAGTTGGTAACTCACATCACCTGGCATCCCGCGGACAAGGTGTGGGACCCCTACGCCGGCACTGGCGCCATCGAAGCAGCCCTGCACCCCCGCGGCGTGCCCACGCACTCCTCAGACATCAACCCCACCATGGCCACCAGCACCCCAGTGGACGCACTGCAGCCCGAAAACGTCAGGCGCATGGACAGCTACAACGTCGTGGTCACCAGCCCCGCCTTCAGAGTGCTCGACATCGCCCTGCCGTTGCTGACCGTGGGGAGAGAGCTGACATGCGCCCACGTGCCCCTGCACTACGTGTTCGACGCACACGCGGCCAGGCGGAGCTGGCTGTGGGAGCTAGCCGCTGCGCAACGTATGGGCATCTTACTCTGCAAGCAGAAGGGCCCGCTCGGCAGACGCAACGTTTGGCTCATCATCGCCGACACCGCCACCACTCTGCAACGTAGGCTCAAACCACAAGCAGCATCGTGCTCCATGTCCTTCTAACCCAACCCGCAGCCTCGCCACCACCAAGACACAACCACCACGACGGGCACCCGAACACTCCCGCATCCGCCATGACATCAGCACCACAGCCCCTAACGACCTCCCCAAAAGCCCCAACGCCCACGTTTTCAGCTGCCCCAACGCAACGTCCCCAAAACAAAAAAAAAAAATCAACTCTCCCATAAGCCCCAGCACAACGGCGCCCTCAGCCCGGGCGCCACATCCCCAGAACATCCGCTACGAGATCAACACGCCCGCAGCCACCGCCGCTCAGCCATCGACGACGAGAACAACACGCCCGCGCCGCGCCGCTCAGCCACTCATTACGAGGTCGACACACCTGCCGCCGCCGCCGCCCGCCGGACTACGAGATCAACACGCCCGCCGCCATCGCTCACTATCAGCGACGAGAAACAACCGCGACCGCAACCGCTCAGCCATGAACTACGAGATCAACGCCCGACCGTAACCACTCAGCCAGCCCCACACAACCAGCCGCAACCAGCCCGCCCCACACACCGCCACCTCAGCATCCCACCCCGACACACACGCCGCACAATCCCCGTCTTAACCAGCAGAAGGCTCCCTGCCCAGTACGCCCTCAGCTGGGGGGGATATACCTAAAATTTCCCCCCCGTAAACAACCCGCGCGCCCAAACTCCGCCAACCCGCACACCCGAGACCTCAGCAGCCTGGCCACCACGACGCCCGCCACGACGCAGCGCTGTTCATAATCGCGACAGCTGTCACAACTATGGACACGCCCAACCCTGGGGTCAAGGGGGGGACCCCTTTGCAGCCCCCGACAGGGTCTTCCCCCCGCTGTCCCAGCTCCGCCACACCACTGTCACCCCTCAGGCCGATCATACCCACGTTCACACTCAGTTATCACCGTTTTCCCCCACCCTGCAGCACCATTTTCCCCAGTCGGCTAACCCCACCTCGCCCATCAACTAGTTATACTCGTTATAACGGTTATACTAGTTATACCAATTATACCCGTTATACCCGTTATACCCATTATTTCACACCCGGTCACGCCATCGCCCCGCTTTCGTACTCAGATACCACCAGCGACAGGGTCTCCCCCCCCGCTGTCTCAGCTCCGCCACACCCCTGTCACCCCTTCAGACAGATCATACCCACGTTCACACCCAGTTATCACAGTTTTCCCCCACCCTGCAGCACCATTTTCCCCCAGTCGGCTAACCCCACCTCGCCCAACTAGTTATACTCGTTATAACGGTTATACTAGTTATACCAATCCCGTTACACCCATTATACCCGTTATACCCATTATTTCACACCCGGTCACGCCATCGCCCCGCTTTCGTACTCAGATACCACCAGCGACAGGGTCCCCCCCCCGCTGTCTCAGCTCCGCCACACCCCTGTCACCCCTTCAGACAGATCACACCCACGTTCACACTCAGTTATCACCGTTTTCCCCCACCCTGCAGCACCATTTTTCCCCAGTCGGCTAACCCCACCGTGCTCAACTAGTTATACCAATTATAAACACGACAGCTTCAGCGAGCCACCAGGAAAGCAGATGCCGGCACACACGCCTGAAGGCAAGCCCTTCTGACTGCTGCCCTTACAGGGGCAAATCTCACAGGCCCATTCCCTTTTGCGAGTCGAACCCCCGTGAAACACGCGATCAGTGTGGTGCCCCTCAGACAGCCCCTTCCTCACAATCAGTTATCCGCCTGATGACGCTTGTCACGCATTTAATTATACCCCAAAACACGCCAATGCGCTGCAGTACGACTCGTCACGACAGCAGCACCCCAACACAGCGACCACAGACGCCACCCACAGCGCTTCAGCCACCACGTTCCCCAAAACATCACAATCAGTAATTCAGCAGCACGACAGCCACGTCATCACGTACGACAGCAACTCCAAGGCCGAGTTATGTTCATTCGGACCTAGCTCCTGCTCATCAAAATGCTTTTCTCTCAGAACTCTCTCAAACAGGATGGCCCTCCACCGGGTGTCACATGAAGTCCACCGGACCGGGCTGAGCCCATCCACGGCCTTGCGAAGATCGAAGAATATCACAGGCACCACAGCATCTCAGCCGCGCCACGTGGACGAGATCTCCGGGTCGCCGCGCCGGCTCACAGCTGGCGCCAGCAACGCCGACGAGAACGACGCGAAGCGCTGCGCAGCGCCCCAAGCACGAAAGTGCACAACGACTCGCCACCGACGCACCACAGATGACATCGCGTCACAACAACAGCTAGCTTCAAAATGTGGTACCTCAAGAGTCACCAACGGAATGTAGCATTTGGCGACAGTTCAAATGCGGGAACCGACCACTGATTGGAGGAGGCGAAGCATCGCGAACCGAAAGGTCGCCAAATGCCTCACTGCAGCTGTAGGAAATTAGCTTCTTAAGAGAAATAGAGACGCTTTTCAAACATTCTGCAGATAACTCTGAACCTTTCAAAATCATCTTGGCCGTGCGTAAGTTTGTATTATATATTCTTTCCGTCACTGAATTTGCAGCGACTCTGCAAATCTGGACGCACAAAGCGCCCACTTGAATCAGTCAGGGACAGTTTGCTAGGTGCGAGTTCCGTGTGCGACGCATAGCTTAAAGTCAGCGAACCCGAATTCACAACCTCGCTCGCGCAGCCGTAACGCTTAAGCGTAAATTCACACCCGTGCAACCGAAGGCGAATCCACAGCCCCGAGGACCGCAGCTCCACGCAGTCGAGGTAAGCCCAAGGCGCCGTACGGTATGTGAGAGCTTTCCATGTTTTCTCGCGAGGAACGGGCAGACGTGCAGGACTTTGCCATGCCTACGAGGAGCCTGGAGCACCTTTGAATTCACCTCGCAGCAATACACAGGCGCGCAAAAGTGTACCCTGAATTCATGTGTACGCGCGTGCGTTTGCGGTATGTGTGCATGCCGCAGCTCCGCGCTAACTTCGTTCACTGACGCCACTGCTGCCTTTCTCCTCCGTGTCCGCACGAAGACACCGTCTTCGCCGTTTACATCCACTTTTCTTAGCCAAGTTCCCGAGGGAATTCTCAGGTGAGGCGCGATATTTCGCACTCCCGTGAATTCCCATCTTGAGAGTGTTGAGAAGGCGTACGGTGACGCCGAGACAGCCAGCAACCTTCCTTTCCAACTAGTCTGAATCCAGCGCAAATATGGAGATTCAGCACGCTCGGTTGAGCTTGGCTCCTCGCGTCGACGTCCCTACTCAACACCTTTGACGACCTTTCAGACGTCAAAGAGACGACCGCTCCCCTTTTCAGGCTGCTTTTTGCCGTTTCTAAGTGGGCATTCACACACTCTCCGGCCATATGACTGCCGAGCGGATTCACCACGCTCGACCTCTGCCTGACCACCAAGCAACCTCGACTGCTGTCCGACTGGTTACTTCTACCGACGTGGCCCGAGCCTTCCCCTGTGACGTCAGCGCCGGCTGTGAGTTTCTGTTTTGGGCATCCCCACTCGGGCCGGTTGGCCCAACTCGGGCGCTGAATTCAACCGTTTCTGCCAGCCCGAGCAAGCTGTGAATCTGGTCTCCGCTGCCTGCTGGCCCTCGACCCCCCTCAGAAGTTGAGCCCACTGATCCACTCGGCCCTCGCTGCTAAGTCAAGCTCTCCTTGTCTGCTCTGGAGGGCTGGAAGTTTTCGAGTTCAAGCCGTTCCGTGCCGCTTTCCTTGAGGATTCCTCACTGACCAGGCGCCTTTTCGTCAGGTTGCCAGTCAGGGCTTTTGGGGATGCACATAAAAGCCTGCGCACTTTCGAGATTCTCAGAGTAGGGCCTTTTCCGAAGATTCTGCCGAGTTTCCTGAACCTTCCACATTCCGTATATACCTAAAATTTCCCCCCCGTAAACAACCCGCGCGCCCAAACTCCGCCAACCCGCACACCCGAGACCTCAGCAGCCTGGCCACCACGACGCCCGCCACGACGCAGCGCAATTCATAATCGCGACACCTGTTCCAGGGCTGGGACGGCAGGAAGGCCGTCAGGGACCCTCAGCGGGTGCCTCTCAATGGCGGACACATGGGTTACCACGCCTGCAGGCGTGAGGTCATCAGGATGGTGGCTCAGGCAGCGGGTAAGACGGAAGCAGAGACCATGGCAGTTTTTGGGACCCAGAGCATGAGATCTGGTGGAGCCACAGTCGTGGCCCAAAAGGTGTCATTCGCCGAGTTCATGCGGCATGGGCACTGGATGACCCAGGCAACAGCCATGCGGGTACATCCAGCCGTCCACCGAGGAAAGGGTGCTGGACTTCGGGTTTAGGCTTAGTTATTATGGGCTCTGACTAGCCCCTAGCCTGACCCTGCTTCCGTCTCGTGTCCGTGACATCCTAGCACTGTACTGTACAGTAGTACAGTACAGTAGTACAGTCATCGTTTCACTGTCTGGGTTTCCGAGAGCATAAAGCTTCGGCCAGACACAAGTTATATGATTATCAGTTTGTTTCCTAGCGAGCTTAGCCGGACAGCGTATCTGTCTTCCTCGCAGGTTATAGGCCGCACCGGCTTTCCGGTGATTCTGATGATGGCACAGCGCCTTGCTGTTGCCATGTTCGGCTAAGTAGGACGTAGGAGGGGTTGAGCGCCCACTTGGGCGGTGGTGAATTGCTCTTACGGTATGGCCTTTTGACTTGGCAGTGATGGCGGCACGCATTGTGCTCGCCTTCGCTGCGCAGGAGATCAGTTGGTGACGGATTGTTTTTATTTCACGGCAGCATCGTCGCAGCGAGGGTTAATCTGTTTCGTGCGCCGCTGGCTCCGGCGAGGTCGTTCCACACGTGACTGATTTTGGCCGCTCTCATGGTTCCGCTCACGACCTGTGAATCTTGATCTATACGGCTGAGACTTCTGCAGAGCATCTGGCCGCTGTAAGCGTTCTTACACCATCTCCCTGTTTAGCTCAACCTTCTCCCCTGTCTCTCCATCATGGTTACCACAGCAAATAGAGTGACGCGGTCTCGCGTCCGTAGATTAGAAACGATTTTTGATGACGTTGGTGCACAACACGCTGCGACACCACACACGCCGCAGCTGCCAGCTCCGACCACTGTGGCTGCGAAAGAGATTCTTGAAAAGTGTCAGCGGCTTGCTCGGGAAAATTTCGACAGAAAGGTGGCCAAGACCGTTGCCGCTAAGATTCTAGGCGACAAATCGGAGCGCTTTGCAGGGACAGAGGCAGACGCAGTGGACATTTTTTCACAGTTGATGCATGAGCTCCGCACGCAGTTTGTGCTCCAATCATCGGCGTTTGCTCCCCTGTTTGACTTGACTGACATGGCAGTTGAGGCTAGACATGAGGCGAATGAATTGTTGCTCTCGGCTCTGACATTTCTGGCTCGCCCTGGCTCGCCTGCTCGTGACTGGCTTGAGGCCTCTGGGTCCGACGTTCCTGGAGATGGCAAGCGCGCTGCCCTTGAGGTGGTGCGCATGCTCCAGGAACGCTCGGAACCCTTTGACTCTTTTGAGTTGCTGCTGGCGGTCCGCATCCCCAGCAGCAAAGATCCCGACCGTGGCATCCGCGAGTTCAATGGCCTGTTGAGGGACGTTCAGCGTTCCCACAACTTGCCAGAGGACGCGGTGAAGCGGCAGTTTCTAAAGGCTCTCGGCGATTCGTGGCTATACCGTGATTTGGCTAACTCTCTGGCTCGAGCTGACCAGCGGCAGGGCGTGTCTCTCCTGACTATTCAGGCTCGTGTGCGGGAGCAGTTCCGCCACGGCCTGAAAGTCTCTGACGCCCCTGTCTCTGCCCTGTCATTTGGCGATGGCGCGTCTGACCTGGCTGCGGCGTTGTCCAGTCTGCAGAAGCAGCTGGAGCGCATGCAACAGGACATTCGTGACCTGAAGCGGCAGAAGCGGGAAGGGCCTCCGCCTGCGGGCAAGCACCTTACCCGCTCTGCTGCCAAGCTTCATCGTGCTGGTGTTCGGCCACTTGGCACCGCTCCTCCTGTCTCATTTGACAAGAAGAGTGGTGCCTTCGTGCCCCACTGCAAGAATGCGGTGTGTGCACAGAGTGGTTTAAAGCACTGGCATGCCGAATGCCCCAACGGCGGTCTTCACTCTGCCCACTATTGTAGTGCGGTTGAAGACTACGAGACTGACTGCTTGGCTGTTCGTTTCCAGCGGTTCTATGACGCTGGGGATGAACATGCCTTCGAGTCGCTCTGCACGATGGAGGGTCGCCCAGAGGTGTGCGAGCTGTCGGCACATTCTTTTGTGACGGCTGAGCCCACGTCTCTGCGGCACTTTCGGGATGCGGCGGCTTCCGCTCGGGATGCGGCAGCTGACGAGGGCTCGTTCCCGCTGGTCACGTTCCACTCGAGTGCACAGGACTCGATTCCGCCACCGCCTGCGGTTCGGGATCCCTCTGCACTCGTGGCTGGTGGTGTGCCTACGGCTCATGACCCACCAGTGGCTGTCCCTGGCTCTCTCGGCTTGCCTGGCTCTATCCCATCACTCCAGCTTGGCGACTCTGCACCGGCTCCGCTGTTTGCTGGCATGAGGATTGAGGCCTCTGACGTTGGCTCTAAGGTCTCTGACAACGACCAAGACTCTGACAATGACTCTGACGGCGGGCAGCAAGTGGCTTTTGACTCCTTCGGCACTCTTGAGCATGACTCTGACAGGGGGGCATCGCCACTATCAGCTCCGATGTGCCGTCCACGGGCTCCGCCGAGTTTTCTCCGATGTGCATTGATGTCCTCGATGCTTTGCTGTTCTCTACTGGCCAGTGCTACGGCGTCTCTGGTTGCCGTGGGCGGTGGTGACAGGGGCCTGGTTGAGCCCGGAGTCACCGTCCATCGGTCTACTGGGGATCTCTTTGCTTCGGATCCGCCACTTGGCTCTCTGGGCATCCGTGATTGGCCGCCAGACGATCGAGTTCTTTTATCTCTTTCTTCGATGTTCAAACCGCCATGGGAATCTGCTTGTCTGAGTTCTTCAGTTGATTTACTTTCTGCTGTGGAACCGCCTTGCCCACTTGGGCCTGGTAGTGCTCGATTTCGAAAAGACAGTCTGCAATTCACTTCGGGATTACTCTGTATTTACATCCCAACCGCTGAACTCGGCTCTGCTGACCAGCTTCAAAGTGGCTGAGTTTCTAGTCAATCATCCTGGCAGCTTGATTAGCTTTAGCCCAGTTGTGGGATGACCGGGTCAAGACCCCGGCACCCAGCTAGAAGTGATCGGTTTCCACCGAGTTGCACGTAGGTGTTTGTTTATTATCACGTGGCTGTATACCCTGTACCTGCCTTGCTAGGTAGTCACACCCACGGGTGGTGTGCTGGACTTCGGGTTTAGGCTTAGTTATTATGGGCTCTGACTAGCCCCTAGCCTGACCCTGCTTCCGTCTCGTGTCCGTGACATCCTAGCACTGTACTGTACAGTAGTACAGTACAGTAGTACAGTCATCGTTTCACTGTCTGGGTTTCCGAGAGCATAAAGCTTCGGCCAGACACAAGTTATATGATTATCAGTTTGTTTCCTAGCGAGCTTAGCCGGACAGCGTATCTGTCTTCCTCGCAAAGGGTGGCAGTGACAGCAACAGCTGAGTACTAGACTGCCGAGCCGTGCCGTAGCACTGGCCAAGACCGACGTGCAGTAGCCTGTAGCACTATGTGTCGGCCAGTATCGTGTGCCGGCGGGCTATTATTGGTATTATTGCCTGCTGTATGATCTTTGTTTTGTCTCCGTGACATGCATCTTGCTTTACATGTGTGATTATTGGGTAGCTAGGGTAGCTAGGGTAGCTAGGGGGGTCCGTAGGGTAGGTGTGTCACATAACTTGAATTTCACCAATTCCAATACTTTCACGTTGACACACACATATGAAGCGTCGTAGAGCGGGGTTTGATATGCAGTCATCACCAGTAATTAAATGGGAGATTTGCTGAAAAGAATTTGCGGTCGCGACGCGATAGATTTGATATGGTACCCGCATCACCGTAGATTTGATAAAACTCTTACCATACACCGTAGACTTGAACAATCGTCAAACTCTTGAATAATCTACTTACTTTAGGTATATGATATCAGTGAAAAACAAAATTTGAAATTAAAACTTGGATCTGCTCCTTCCATCATTTGTTCACTTTAGTCGCGAATGGAATGCACACGACATAAGAGTGTCGAATAATGAGTGAGCCATCGTGGCTGAAATACGGGAAATGCTGCAATTTTCAAAGCGCTGTTGAAGTCCTGCGAGCCTCGTGGCTTTAGTTTCTCTCGTGAGCTACACATGATTGCGGACGTACATTATTTTAGCGCGCGTAACTAGACAACGGACATGGCCGACCACTCTCCAGCTATATCAGACAAAGCGTTCGAAAAATTTCTGAATGCTTCCGCGAGTTCCGAGTCAGGTTTGCGCCCCTCGACAACTGCCTTGGTGTTGAGTTTTGCGAGAGTGGTTCCATAATCGTTGGGTGTTTCCGTCACTCAATTTTCAAATTGGGCTCTAAAGGGCCTCAGGCTCCTACAGATCTTTCGCAGTGACTTGCCTCGAATTGGCGCCGCTCAAAGTACGCGACTCACCACTTTTGGCTGCACCCAGGGGATCTTGAGGAAGCTCTTGAAGACATCAAGAGTAAGTTCGCCAACAATCCGGCAGTCGCAGGTGAACGTTCGTGTTTTACAATGGTTTCTTGTTGAAAACATCGCTACAACCTCGATGCGAAATCTTAAGTTGGATTTGAAGCCGTATTTCAGTTCGTTTTGTCACCTGGGAGTAATGCGTAGGTGGAATTGCCGCCCGCCTTGAGGGGAGAGACGTTGATTCGTCCCGCGACAGCGACCTACTGAACTCAACGGACTTCGCCGTGAACTCCAACCGTAGCTCTGCAGAGGTAGCGGTCCTTCCAGACTATGCTGGGTTGAAATCAATTCCGGCTATTTTCCCGAGCTTGTGTGAGCCAAGCAGCGTGCTCTTCAGGATGATTCGTATTAGGGTTTAATATTAGAAGTTTTGTGTAGCACTTCAACAACCTGTACGCAGCACGCTGTAAAAGGGGCCTTGGTCCTAGTGAATTGTAACGTCCTCGGAATATTCCCAGTATACTTGTAGTAAATGGGAGTGGGACGTGTTGTACACTGTCCTGCGTTACCTCATGCTGTGCAATACTCCCATCGCAAAAGCTCGCCTCAGGTTCTGGCAAAACCTCCCACGATATTATCGTAGAGACATCTTTTTCGATAGTGTTTCACTGTTTTTTGGCAAAGAGAAGAGTTGCAATTTCTTTGCGTTGCTCCTAGGGATGTCTCACAACGCACGCTGGGCCCGCTGTTTGCTCCAGACTTCCAGCGCAAATGTGCCCGCAAATATGCTAGGTTGGTGTGCATTGGATTGACCGCAGTTCTGCGAAAAACAGGTTTCTACTGGCGCGCCTGGTAGTCTCAAGAAACCGCAGGCGACCGAGTCTCCTCTCTATTTCACCAAGACGGCGGGTGGGAGTGCTGGGCCGAGTTCCGGTCATGCCAGCTCCTCCGGCCTTGCCCGGCTCTCCCAGTTGCAGGCTTCCATCGACTTAGGAACGGTATGGCTCCAGTTTCTCCTTCTCTCGCGTTCTTTCAAACTATGCCCTGCGAGTCAGCTAAATCCTGCTCTCGCGTTCTTTCAAACTGTGCCCTGCGAGTCAGCTAAATCCTGGGCATGCGACTGCCGTTCTGACACTGTCCAGCCCCTTGTCCCTCCTCCCGCAGCCACCACTCAGGGCTCATCCGGCTTCCCCTTCAGCGCCCTAGGTGGGCCTCAACTTCTGCTTCACCTGCGTCCTGCACCGTGCTATTTCTGTTCCTCACAGCCAGGAGCCCCCCACAGCCCGAGAGTTGAGGGGTTGTCCCCATAGCAAAGTTTTTAGGGACTACGCCGCAGACCAAGAGTTGAGGGGCTCCCCCACAGCTCAACACTTTCGGGACTTCAAGACCAAAACCCCGCTTTGGTTTCCTTTCCAAGCTTATTGTCCCCTAGCACCACGCCCTCAGTCTACACCTGGCTACTCTCCACGCCCATAACGATGCCAGTCACACTCGAGAGAGCGCACTTACCTGGGGGCGGCGCACGTGGCCTGCCTGCCTGTGCTCGTATAGAGAAGCAGCTCTCGCATTCTATTCCTCCAGCACGCTGGCAGGGAGCCTAGTTGTCATCTGTGGTGCGCTGCCATCGTAGTCAACCAGCTCTGTCGTCCACGTCAGCGGGTGTGGCTGGCGGTGCGCGTGTCCTGATTCCGGCTGTGTGTGCGGCGGCCACGCTGCAGGACTCGGAGTCCGAGGAGGTGGAGAAGCGGCGCTTCTTCAAGAAGGTGGAGACGGAGTGGCGGGAGTCCGCGGTCCCTGAGAGCGCCTCGTCCAGCCCCTCCCAAGTGGACTACTCCATGCTCAACCGGATGCAGACCTCCGTGGACTCCTCGTACAACGGCTCCCCACCAGATGGCAACAAAACGGCTGGCGGCGTGGGCACTTCTCAGGGCACACCTACCAAGCGCTCCAATCTCGGCCCGGAGGGTGACCCCCTCTCTCTCCACCCGACTCAGCAGTCTTCCCCGTCAACCCCCTCACTCCACTGCACCATGTCTCCGCCTCGGGCATGGGCGCGCCGCTTACATCCCGTCAGACACAACCAGCTCATGGCCTGTACCTCCAAATTCATCGTGTCCCCCCGAGCTATATCCCCTGGTGTGTCCAAAGAGCCCCGCGGTGACTGTCATCCATGCAATCAAAGAGCCCCGCGGTGACTGTCATCCATGCAATCAAAGAGCC
>LGRX02013019.1:0-13759 GCA_001247695.2 Cymbomonas tetramitiformis | reverse complement strand
CCTTGTGCCCATGCTCCCATTGGCCGCAGGGAGCGCACTGTGGCGCACAGCCTTGTGTCCATGCTCCCATTGGCTGCAGGGAGCGCACTGTGGCGCACAGGCTTGTGCCCATGCTCCCATTGGCCGCAGGGGGCGCACTGTGGCGCACAGCCTTGTGCCCATGCTCCCATTGGCCGCAGGGAGCGCACTGTGGCGCACAGCCTTGTGCCCATGCTCCCATTGGCCGCAGGGAGAGCACTGTGGCGCACAGCCTTGTGCCCATGCTCCCATTGGCCGCAGGCAGCGCACTGTGGCGCACAGCCTTGTGCCCATGCTCCCATTGGCCGCAGGGAGCGCACTGTGGCGCACAGCCTTGTGCCAATGCTCCCATTGGCTGCAGGGAGCGCACTGTGGCGCACAGTCTTTTGCCCATGCTCCCATTGGCCGCAGGCACGCACTGTGGCGCACAGCCTTGTGCCCATGCTCCCATTGGCCGCAGGCAGCGCACTGTGGCGCACAGCCTTGTGCCCATGCTCCCATTGGCCGCAGGGGGCGCACTGTGGCGCACAGCCTTGTGCCCATGCTCCCATTGGCCGCAGGCAGCGCACTGTGGCGCACAGCCTTGTGCCCATGCTCCCATTGGCCGCAGGGGGCGCACTGTGGCGCACAGCCTTGTGCCCATGCTCCCATTGGCCGCAGGCAGCGCACTGTGGCGCACAGCCTTGTGCCCATGCCCCCATTGGCCGCAGGCAGCGCACTGTGTCGAACAGCCTTGTGCCCATGCCCCCATTGGCCGCAGGCAGCGCACTGTGGCGCACAGCCTTGTGCCCATGCTCCCATTGGCCGCAGGGAGCGCACTGTGGCGCACAGCCTTGTGCCCATGATCTGATTGGCCGCAGGGAGCGCACTTCTGTATCAGCCTAAAACGCATGTAAAGCTGCAAATCAGCCTAGAGGAAACATTCCAAAAAGAGATTTTCTCTCACACACGAAAAACATGTAAGAAAAAAGTTTTTTCTAATGAAATGTCATGCAGTGTGCCTGTTGGCAATGCGATGTGAAGTGCAAAAGAAACAGTTGATACAGACGGACTACTGCGATTACTCGTCGATACAGGTCGATAATCATTCACATGGGAGATTTTCATGGGAAAGCTCAGATGATTGATTTCCTACCTGGCGGTTAAATAAGCAACCTTGGAGATCGGCTTGGTGTTCCCCATCACGGCAATTTGACGCTCAACAAAATCCATAAAATAAGTGTTTAGTATGCTGAGAGCGGTCGGTGAATCCCATTGCTTAGGATCATCCATTATGGCAGCGCGCCCTTTTTTTCCCGTCATTGGTTGCTCACCTACATCGACTCTCGTATCAAAATTTTTCGATATGGAGTAAATCGAAGCTAGTTTGCTGGTCGCAGCCAATCGCATGCCATGAGTACCAGCAACTTCGGTCTGAGAACTCGATAAATGTGATAGTGTTCGAGTAGGTAGTGAGTCTTTGATGCCAATATCAATTGTCCTGGTGGTAGGGACTTCGTTCAAGCCTGACAGTTTCTCCACAACTGTCTGTATCTGCGACATAGCTTTCTGCGGCTCAGAGACCTCTGGCAGTTTCTCCACAACTGTCTGTATCTGCGACATAGCTTTCTGCGGCTCAGAGACCTCTGACAGTTTCTCCACAACTGTCTGTACTAAGACATAGCTTTCTGCGGCTCAGAGACCTCTGGCAGTTTCTCCACAAACTGTCTGTATCTGCGACATAGCTTTCTGCGGCTCAGAGACCTCTGGCAGTTTCTCCACAACTGTCTGTATCTGCGACATAGCTTTCTGCGGCTCAGAGACCTCTGACATAGCTGTTGCCACCGCTCCACACAACTCCGCCTTCACCCCCGTGCGCACACCACGCTGCTTCTTTCGTGGTGTGTGATCAGGGACATTGATCTTACGGAAGCGCTGAGTGATGGAGCTTACACTTCGGCCAAGTGACACTGCAATGCTCGCGTACTCCTCCTTCGAATGCCTCCGCCTCTTCAATGCTCGTTCTTCCCGAATCGTCCAACGAAACGTCGGCATGTACTCGCTGCTCATCACCATGTATACGACCTTCCCCAGAAGCCGCGTCAGCCGTACATCGCCATCGCTGAACACCACCTCGTACACGCGCTTGCGGCCCGCCGCTGCGCGCTCCGGCAGCCACCGCACCACCCCGTCCAGCTCCGCCCACGTGCCGTCCTCCATCGGCCACTTCACGCGCACCCGGTTGCCGTCCACCAGCAGCGGGTCCTTGTTGGCATCCTCCCTTGGCAAGCTCCCTGCTGCCGGGACGTGCGCAGCAGTTCCAGAGGGCTGCTTTTGCAAGGCACCCTTGCACCGGGGCTTCTGCAGCACCGGTTTCTGGGAGCGTTTCATGTAGGTGGGGGACGCCACCTCCACTTTCCGCTTTGACTAATATCGCACACCCCATCCCTCCAACATCCCGCACCCAACCCCCTCGACTTCATTGTAGGAATTCCCTTGCACGCTACATCACCTGGCACACGATATGCGGTGGGCTCCTAGGCCTTTGAGCACGCATCGCTCTCTGCTTGCTCAAAATGAAAGGACCAAGGCCATACGAGCACAGACCCCGAGCAACCGCCATACAGTTACGTCGATATACACCGGGTTTGCTAAGGAAGTGGTCTGCGGAAGTCGAGGATGTATGCGCTAAGTATGAGCGGAAGATGCGTTGCAGGCACACTGCCAACGCATAGCACAACGGTGTCATCGAGCCAATGTGTACCCGAAGATGCGTGCACCATGGGCGGTTCTAACAGCGCTGTGAACAGGTCAATGTATGCCCAGGCGTCCGTGCCACGATAGACGATGACAACAGAACTTTGGCCTGGTCAACGTTTACCGGAGCATGCATGCCACGATGGGTGACGCTGCCAGCGTTGTGACCTGGCCGAGGTTTGCCCGTAGCGTACGTGCCAGCTTCAGTGCCTTTGGGGGAGGGTAAGGGGCACCTCTTGAGCTTTGTTGCCGCGCACACCCTCCTCCTTCGAGCTGCGCTTCTGCCTCTTTGCGCCGCACGCACCCTCCTCCTTCGAGCTGCGCTTCAGCCCCTTTGCGTCACACCCCTGTGCCCAACACCTACTCCACTTCGCCTTTTACTCTCCTCCCTCCCGCCGACAGATATCACCCCCTCGAGGCAATGCCACAAGCAAGCCGGGGTCTACCCGCAGACCACATTCAGGTGTCCATGCCGTGACGCCTGCCCAAGCAGGGGACGGAAGGCTGCTATGAGCAAGGTGCACCCGAGGTGTGCCCCAGGGTGCATGCCTTGGCGGGCAGTGCTGGCAGCGCTTTGGCCTGCTCTTTCACTCGCCGGTCTTCTCGGCCGTCATCGTCCCCATCTGCATCTTTCGTCATCGCTGCATGCTGCGCGGCTTCCAGTTTTTTCTTCGCGTTGCGAAACTTTGCCTTGCGACTCCTCAACCAGAGAAGAAGTTTCCCGAAATTCTTTGCGGCCCACCATTGAGAAAAAGTCTTGTTTTTTGAATGTTTTACAATGCTTCCTATACTCGAGGATGAAAATCCATCCAGCCCACTACGGGCCAAGCATGGCTTCCTACGGCCACGGGCCGACCCGCCTCGGTAAGAATTCTCTGTTCTTGACGCTTTGGCCTCTCTCTTCGGTGTTTCACCCTGCTACACGGAGCGGGGACACCGTTACCGCACCCCCATACTTTAATCCTCAATGGTGCTACAGTATAGCAATGCGAAAGGTGACATAGCAGGCATCGATCTCAAGCTTGGGTTACAGTGCGTGAGCTACCGCAGCAGACATCGATTTGAAGGGTGGGTTACATGAGATGACCATGGAACAACGATCTGCCATTCCGAGGATGGTCGCCAGTATGGTCGTCGACTCCATGAAGGCCGTAGTTGCGACTCATCTGAGTGGAGGAGCTCAACTCTAGTAACCTAGGCAAATCACCGTGGGAATGAAGAGAGATGCCTGGAGGTCAGGGTTGTGAGCCCCCTTACAGGGGGGCACAGTAGCCGCGTTCGGGCCTCTGTTGCCCAGTAGAGACTTTGTTGAAACCTCTGAGTACAACACTGGAAGACTTACTACCTGGTCGAGCCCAAGACAAAGAGTGAAGATTGAAGCCAAAAACCTGACATCTGATGATAGGACAGCCCATTTATGGCCTCCCACAAGAAATGGTTAAATTGGAGCTTGCTGAATTCTAGAGGTTTCTGCACCCTAGATCGAGCAGTAGTTCCTTAGGGTTTCCTGGACCGTCAGATTGAGATGTGGCAGATCGGATTTCCAAGAACCGTTGGATGGAGACGTGCTACACTTTGGACACTAGGCCTTGGGTAAAAACCGGCTCGGGTAGAGATATCTGAGGGCCACATCGAGATCATTGTCACTTCGCTATTAAGAGGATCCGTCGGGCGGAATTCCTCAGCTCTGGTCTTTTGCCTTTGCAAAAGAACCTGACGGGAAGTTCCTCGGAAACTTCCCCGTGTGGCACACTGCAAAATTAGATACCCACATTTTTCTGTTACTGTGGAAGCCTAGAATCCTGTGCCTAACTTACGGACAGATGGCCGGCAGCGCTCCAGACCCGGCTCCCGTCTCAGGAGCCCCGGAAGCGAATATATCTCAATCCGACGTGAATCCGGTGGAAGCCCCTAGTGGCCTCGAGGCTTATGTGGCGCAGCAGAGTGCGCTAAGGAACATCATCATGCTCCAGATGAAAGACCTCAGCGACCACGTTGTGGTAGCAGAGGCGGCTAGCGTAAAGGCCGTCGCCCAAATGGCAGCCACTGCTGAGAGCGGTGACGCTGAGCTAGAGGCACTGCAGAAACTCCCGTACGTGCCTCACGTTTCGGGAAATCCTTTTCCCACGCGGGCCTCGACACTGGAGTCCGATATGCCGCAGATGTACGAATTGTACAACGACAAGCCGTACGATTCCCTCTCCAAGTAGACTGATTCGTCGATGCGCTACGAACAGCTCGATCTAGCTCCATTGCTCTCATAGTTGCAAGGCACTGTCGCGTTCTCTGAGAGCACCCTTGACTGGATCGAGGACAACGACAACCCTCCCAACCTGGAGGAACTGGCGGAGCGGATATTTATCAACAATTAAGCCTGAAAGGGTTAATTGCAGTTAGTGTCGTCCTTTCCAAAAGCTCGAGGAGTCCCTGAGGATTTCAGAACACTAAAGCTCAAAATTTTCGGTCAAGAACTCAGGCAGTTATGCCAGTTTGAGTCTTGAAAAGTTCGAGTTTAGTTTTCACCCCGAGCTGGGGCTAGCAACATGCATACAGTGCTAGAAGTAAATGATGAATCGAAGATAGGGTGAAGGGAGGGCCCTTAGATCGAAACAGGATGGCGGGCCTACCGTGACTTCTAGAACTGAGGAGCTGTAGCTTGGATGAGATGACATCAAGCTTAATAGCCAACGGCTTAGGAGAATTATGATCCTGAGTGGTAGCCATTGACACCTTATCCCGGCAGGAGATAAGACACGCATCGATTGGCTAATTAGGATTTGATCTGGATTCATCTAGTACTAAAAGTAGACAATTCTTGGTCTGTTTCATCATTCTGAAACAGAACCGAGTCACCTTCACCCCAATGCTACCATAAAAGTTGACTTCTAAGTAGGACTAGTGCTTACAGAAATTTTGCCCACCCAACCACATCCCGTATTTGGAGGTAAGGGAGGGGCCCGGAGATCAGGGTTATGCACTGCACATAATGAGACTAAGTCTCCACCGAGGAACTCGGATCAGACACCTAGCTGTAAATGTAACTCGTTGTAAACGGCTAACTCTTGCCTAAAATGTAAAGTGTATTCTGCTAGCTTGAATTCAGGACCTCGACACTAATGTTTCAATATTGCTCAAACCACAGAGCGAGGACTTCGGGATGCTTGCCGAGCAGCTTCGTGCAAATTATCAAGCCTTTCGCGCACCACGCTCCTACGCCAATATCACCTTCTTCAACTCTTCCTACCCTCTCGGAAATTACCACGAGGTTCCTCTCCGTCCATTACTACACCGGACAGGCATCCACAGACCACAAGCCGTCGTGGCTGGAGTTCCACAGCAGGATCGTTCCATTTTGCCGTTCCATTTGGTCCCAAGTCGATGATCAACACAACCCCGGCGCCTTCCTCCTTCTCAAACGTTGTGGGCAACAGTGCCAACACCTTCCTAAAATAAGGGATGCATGCTGCCACATCCGTCACCAAGCCACAAAAGTGAGCTTCAGTGCCTTTGGGGGAGGGAAGGGGCACCTCATGAGCTTTGTTGCCGCGCACACCCTCCTCCTTCGAGCTGCGCTTCTGCCTCTTTGCGCCGCACGCACCCTCCTCCTTCGAGCTGCGCTTCAGCCCCTTTGCGTCACACCCCTGTGCCCAACACCTACTCCACTTCGCCTTTTACTCTCCTCCCTCCCGCCGACAGATATCACCCCCTCGAGGCAATGCCACAAGCAAGCCGGGGTCTACCCGCAGACCACATTCAGGTGTCCATGCCGTGACGCCTGCCCAAGCAGGGGACGGAAGGCTGCTATGAGCAAGGTGCACCCGAGGTGTGCCCCAGGGTGCATGCCTTGGCGGGCAGTGCTGGCAGCGCTTTGGCCTGCTCTTTCACTCGCCGGTCTTCTCGGCCGTCATCGTCCCCATCTGCATCTTTCGTCATCGCTGCATGCTGCGCGGCTTCCAGTTTTTTCTTCGCGTTGCGAAACTTTGCCTTGCGACTCCTCAACCAGAGAAGAAGTTTCCCGAAATTCTTTGCGGCCCACCATTGAGAAAAAGTCTTGTTTTTTGAATGTTTTACAATGCTTCCTATACTCGAGGATGAAAATCCATCCAGCCCACTACGGGCCAAGCATGGCTTCCTACGGCCACGGGCCGACCCGCCTCGGTAAGAATTCTCTGTTCTTGACGCTTTGGCCTCTCTCTTCGGTGTTTCACCCTGCTACACGGAGCGGGGACACCGTTACCGCACCCCCATACTTTAATCCTCAATGGTGCTACAGTATAGCAATGCGAAAGGTGACATAGCAGGCATCGATCTCAAGCTTGGGTTACAGTGCGTGAGCTACCGCAGCAGACATCGATTTGAAGGGTGGGTTACATGAGATGACCATGGAACAACGATCTGCCATTCCGAGGATGGTCGCCAGTATGGTCGTCGACTCCATGAAGGCCGTAGTTGCGACTCATCTGAGTGGAGGAGCTCAACTCTAGTAACCTAGGCAAATCACCGTGGGAATGAAGAGAGATGCCTGGAGGTCAGGGTTGTGAGCCCCCTTACAGGGGGGCACAGTAGCCGCGTTCGGGCCTCTGTTGCCCAGTAGAGACTTTGTTGAAACCTCTGAGTACAACACTGGAAGACTTACTACCTGGTCGAGCCCAAGACAAAGAGTGAAGATTGAAGCCAAAAACCTGACATCTGATGATAGGACAGCCCATTTATGGCCTCCCACAAGAAATGGTTAAATTGGAGCTTGCTGAATTCTAGAGGTTTCTGCACCCTAGATCGAGCAGTAGTTCCTTAGGGTTTCCTGGACCGTCAGATTGAGATGTGGCAGATCGGATTTCCAAGAACCGTTGGATGGAGACGTGCTACACTTTGGACACTAGGCCTTGGGTAAAAACCGGCTCGGGTAGAGATATCTGAGGGCCACATCGAGATCATTGTCACTTCGCTATTAAGAGGATCCGTCGGGCGGAATTCCTCAGCTCTGGTCTTTTGCCTTTGCAAAAGAACCTGACGGGAAGTTCCTCGGAAACTTCCCCGTGTGGCACACTGCAAAATTAGATACCCACATTTTTCTGTTACTGTGGAAGCCTAGAATCCTGTGCCTAACTTACGGACAGATGGCCGGCAGCGCTCCAGACCCGGCTCCCGTCTCAGGAGCCCCGGAAGCGAATATATCTCAATCCGACGTGAATCCGGTGGAAGCCCCTAGTGGCCTCGAGGCTTATGTGGCGCAGCAGAGTGCGCTAAGGAACATCATCATGCTCCAGATGAAAGACCTCAGTGACCACGTTGTGGTAGCAGAGGCGGCTAGCGTAAAGGCCGTCGCCCAAATGGCAGCCACTGCTGAGAGCGGTGACGCTGAGCTAGAGGCACTGCGGAAGCTCCTGTACGTCCCTCACGCTGCAGGAAATCCTTTTCCCACGCGGGCCTCGATACTGGAGTCCGATATGCCGCAGATGTACGAATTGTACAACGACAAGCCGTACGATTCCCTCTCCAAGTAGACTGATTCGTCGATGCGTTACGAACAGCTCGTTCTAGCTCCATCGCTGTCATATTTGCAAGGCACTATCGCGTACGCTGAGAGCACCCTTGACTGGATCGAGGACAACGACGACCCTCTCATCCTGGAGGAACTGGCGGAGCGGATATTTGCCGCGCACAACACCGTAGAGGGTGTTTCCGCTCTGCTGAGCAACCGGTACACCATGATCCAGCTCAGGGCTGGGATGGAGTCTGACGCCACTATTAACGGCATAGCTGACGCATTGCGCACTAATTTCGCGTTCATCGAGGAGAAGGTGTACGCAGGAACTGAAGGTCTTGTAAACGACTCGGTCCTTACCAAATGGCTGAAGGAGTTCAACGCCACGAAGGCCAAGGCCGTCATGGCCACGCTCGTGAAGGCTAGCGCCAAGACTTCAACCCTAGATCGAGCAGTAGTTCCTTTATAGAGTTTCCTGGACCGTCAGATTGAGATGTGGCAGATCGGATTTCCAAGAACCGTTGGATGGAGACGTGCTACACTTTGGACACTAGGCCTTGGGTAAAAACCGGCTCGGGTAGAGATATCTGAGGGCCACATCGAGATCATTGTCACTTCGCTATTAAAAGGATCCGTCGGGCGGAATTCCTCAGCTCTGGTCTTTTGCGTTCCTACCTCATCCATCCCAGGAGACTCAAACATTTGCGTTGAAGCTGCGAATCAGCCCTAGAAGCTGCGTATCGGCCTAGAAAAAGATTCCAAAAAGAGATTTTCTCTCACACACCTAGAAAAGCATTTCAAAGCATGTAAGAAGAAAGGTATTGTTAATGAAATGTCGTCAGTGTGCCTTTTCTCGGTGTGCAGAGGGCGGAGATGGGGAGGAGCTGCCGAGAGGCCACTGCACGAGAGAGCACCAGTGATGACATCCGGGAGCAGGCCGCGTTGTGCGCCACGGGAACCGTTTATTAGCAGCCGCAGTAGGCTAGCAGCTTCCGAGCACCTGACATTGTGAGTTCGAGACACACTTTTCTGCCACCATTGAGATTGAGGATGCTAGCCAGAGACGGATTCAGAGAGAGAGAGATTGTCGGATACCGCATATGCTTGTCTATGTGTCTTATGAGCTTCTGTGTTTTGGGACCACACACTCAGCTAGAAACAACCCCTTAAAAGGGTGCACAGTAGCCCCTTTCGGGCCTCCTTTGCCTAGTAGAGACTTTGTTGAACCTTTCAACGAGGAACTCGGATCAGACACCTAGCTGTAAATGTAACTCGTTGTAAACGGCTAACTCTTGCCTAAAATGTAAAGTGTATTCTGCTAGCTTGAATTCAGGACCTCGACACTAATGTTTCAATATTGCTCAAACCACAGAGCGAGGACTTCGGGATGCTTGCCGAGCAGCTTCGTGCAAATTATCAAGCCTTTCGCGCACCACGCTCCTACGCCAATATCACCTTCTTCAACTCTTCCTACCCTCTCGGAAATTACCACGAGGTTCCTCTCCGTCCATTACTACACCGGACAGGCATCCACAGACCACGAGCCGTCGTGGCTGGAGTTCCACAGCAGGATCGTTCCATTTTGCCGTTCCATTTGGTCCCAAGTCGATGATCAACCCAACCCCGGCGCCTTCCTCCTTCTCAAACGTTGTGGGCAACAGTGCCAACACCCTAAAAACTTCCTAAAAAGGTTTTAATTTTTCTGGGAGCAAATTTTATACAATTCCGGTGCAAACCATGACACCTCGATTCCAGCGCGGATTTCCGGTGCAAACCATGACACCTCGATTCCAGCGCGGATTTCCGGTGCAAAAGTTCTCCGGTGTAAAAGTTGATTGTACCGGAAACAATGAAAAAACTTATATATTTACGGTGCTAAAACGTAGATTCTAGAAGCATAGCTGGCGCTGGCGGAGTGTGCGGAGCTGGGGGTGTGGGGGGCGGAATATGAAATTTCATAATGCAAAACACATCGACACGAGGGGTTCCCCTGTCGTCCCCGACCAGGGTACTAATCTCGCCCAGCTAGGGCTGAACACCCTCCCATTCAGGGTCTCAAAAGGTTGATTGTACCGGGAACAATCCATTTTTGCTTCAGGAATATTGATTGCACCCGGCACAATTAATATTTGCTCCAGAAATATTCATGGCTCCTCAAATATGTGGGGTTTGTACATATTCTTGGAGCAAATATTGATTGTACCCAGTCCAATCAATATTTGCTCCAAAAAAAATTATTGTACCTAAAATATATAGCAAAAGTTGATTGTACTGGGTAAAATCATTATTTGCTCTGAGAATGATATAAAACATTCCTAAAATAAGGGATGCATGCTGCCACATCCGTCACCAAGCCACAAAAGTGAGCTTCAGTGCCTTTGGGGGAGGGAAGGGGCACCTCATGAGCTTTGTTGCCGCGCACACCCTCCTCCTTCGAGCTGCGCTTCTGCCTCTTTGCGCCGCACGCACCCTCCTCCTTCGAGCTGCGCTTCAGCCCCTTTGCGTCACACCCCTGTGCCCAACACCTACTCCACTTCGCCTTTTACTCTCCTCCCTCCCGCCGACAGATATCACCCCCTCGAGGCAATGCCACAAGCAAGCCGGGGTCTACCCGCAGACCACATTCAGGTGTCCATGCCGTGACGCCTGCCCAAGCAGGGGACGGAAGGCTGCTATGAGCAAGGTGCACCCGAGGTGTGCCCCAGGGTGCATGCCTTGGCGGGCAGTGCTGGCAGCGCTTTGGCCTGCTCTTTCACTCGCCGGTCTTCTCGGCCGTCATCGTCCCCATCTGCATCTTTCGTCATCGCTGCATGCTGCGCGGCTTCCAGTTTTTTCTTCGCGTTGCAAAACTTTGCCTTGCGACTTCTTGACGCTTTGGCCTCTCTCTTCGGTGTTTCACCCTGCTACACGGAGCGGGGACACCGTTACCACACCCCCATACTTTAATCCTCAATGGTGCTACAGTATAGCAATGCGAAAGGTGACGTAGCAGGCATCGATCTCGAGCTTGCGTGAGGTACCGCAGCAGGCATCGATCTCGAGCTTGGGTTACAGTGTGTGAGCTACCGCAGCAGGTATCGATCTCGAGCATGGGTTACAGTGTGTGAGCTACCGCAGCAGGCATCGATCTCGAGCTTGGGTTACAGTGCGTGAGGTACCGCAGCAGGCATCGATCTCGAGCTTGGGTTACAGTGCGTGAGCTACCGCAGCAGACATCGATCTGAAGGGTGGGTCACATGAGATGACCATGGAACAACGATCTGCCATTCCGAGGATGGTCGCCAGTATGGTCGTCGACTCCATGAAGGCCGTAGTTGCGACTCATCTGGGTGAAGGAGCTCAACTCTAGTAACCTAGGCAAATCACCGTGGGAATGAAGAGAGATGCCTGGAGGTCAGGGTTGTGAGCCCCCTTACAGGGGGGCACAGTAGCCGCGTTCGGGCCTCTGTTGCCCAGTAGAGACTTTGTTGAAACCTCTGAGTACAACACTAGAAGACTTACTGCGTAGTCGAGCCTGAGACGATGAGTGAAGATTGAAGCCAAAAACCTGACATCTGATGATAGGACAGCCCATTTATGGCCTCCCACAAGAACTGTGTAAAGTGTAATGCAGTGATATTCTATTTTAGTGGTTTAGCATCGATTCGAAAATCACTGGGCCCTGTGACACGTGTGACACAATGATGTGACAATGACGGTTCAAAAACTGTGGCAAAGTATACAATGGCCACGAACTGACGGGGCCTCAGCTCTGTTCCTTTTGCTTGTTGCAAAAGTAAGTTCACGAGAATATTCTGCTGAATATTTTCTGTGTCGCACACTGCAATTTTACTTATGTACTAAGTCTTAGATAGTTCAGTATTTTGTTGGTTTCTTTTGCACACACTATCGATTTGCCAACAGGCAACCTGCATAGCATTTCATTAGAAAATAGCTTTCTTCTTACATGCTTTTAGTGTGTGAAAGAAAATCTCTTTTTGGATTGTTTTTTCTCGGCTGATTCACAGCTTCACATGCTATGCCCTTCACCGCACGGTACTTCTCCTTGAGGGTGGGACACGGCGGTGCAGGGGCGCTGGAGGGGTGAGCTGGGTGAGAGCTCACTCACGGAGCTGGCAGTTCGGATACAAGGGGCGGTGCTGCAGGACACCGCCCTCGACAACTACCGGCTGAAGACAGTAGCCTTCATGCAGTTTTGCGTAGCCGTAGGCCGGTCGTGGTTGCCTGCCACGGAGGCCACGGTGAGACTTTAGATTGCCCACCTGCTGTCCAAGGGCACCGTCAAGGCTTCCAGCTTGCAACCCTACTTGTCGGCCATCGACAACTACCACGAGGACATGGGCTGCGACGGGCCTGCAAAGGGCCGTTCGGTGGGCCGCACGGTGAAGGGCATGGCCATTGTTCATGTTCAATTCATGGAGGGACCACACAGTACTTCTCCTTGTTCATGTTCAGTTGCTCCACATCGCCTTCATCGTAGGCCGCCCGAATCATGCCGTACTCCCGAGTCGGTTACAAGACCTTCAGTTCCTACGTACTGTACACCTTCTCCTTGATGAACGCGAAATTAGTGCGAAATTAGTGCGAAATTAGTGTTCATCATCGTAGTCTGCTTCGCCACCAAAGCCTCGAGGCCACTAGGGGCCCCGGCCGCATTCACTCCGGCTCCAGGTGTTTTCGCTTCTTGGGCTCCCTTTTCGGGAGCCATGTCTTGAGCGCTACCGGCCACTTCTCAGTAAGCTAGGCGCGGGATTCTAGGCTTCCACAGTAACAGAAAAATGTGGGTGATTTTTTGCAGTGTGGTGCACAGGGAAGTTTCCGAAGAAATTCCCGTGAGGTTCTTTTGCGAAGGCATAAGAACAGAGCTGCGGATTTCCTAGCTCGGAACTCCTAAATACTGTTTGGTGTGTAAGCCCTCAGATCTAACCTCAGCTGATGTGGCACTCAGATATCTCTACCCTAGCCCGTTTTTTTCTCCAATCGGGCTGTTTTTCTCCAACCGTGCCCAAAACAATGAGCGTGAAGAGGTTGATATGCCACATCTCGATCTGACGGACCAGGAATCCCTGTGGAACTAATGCTCGATCTAGGGTGCAGAAACCTCTAAAATTCCGCAGGCTCCAATTTAAACAGACTTCACCTTGCAACAGTCAAGATGCCCGTGACACATTCACAAGACGATCACAATGATCCCTTGGGGCAAGCCGACTTTCTTATCTTAGGACTTGACCACTCTTTGCACGAAGTCCTTATATTTTTGAAGGGGTCAGTGGATGGACTTCATAAGAACAACTTCACCCCGCTCGAGATCCTGGAACGGGTTGAGCGGCTGAAACACACTACCAACGGAGTGTATTCACTCCTGTGTAACCGTTACACGGTGCTACACCTGCATGCGAGCATCCACGTGAAGAGTACACCAGTCTGAGTCGGACTCCCTTAGCGCGAAGCTGAAGCTCGTCGAAGATTGCGTGTACCATGGCACTACCGAGGCCCTCGTAACGGTCAATCTCCTGAAAG